>JAJOZX010012683.1:0-101771 GCA_023014485.1 Bathynomus jamesi
TGCTCAGGCTCCCACGAGTTCACCACATTCCCCCCACACGTCCTCACTGGGTTGAGGTCACACCCCTTACTAGGCCAGTCGAGTAGTTCTAGATTTCGCTGCTCCTCGAACCACCTTTTAACAATCCTGGCGGTGTGGATGGGAGAGTTGTCCTGCAAATGGATTTTAAATATTGAAAGTAGAATTATATCTCATCCATACACTTCATAAGTAACCCACTATTCGAGATAGGTTTTAACCCCTATGTATTAGGGGTTTCTCTCAGCTAAATGTAATTGTGTGTCGTCATACAAATAATACAGTCTGCACTCTGCAGTTATCCAGAATAAAATCCTAGAGTGTTGTCATAGTACTGAAAGAATTAAAGAACAATTTTATGACCGTTATTTGTCCCATGTAAACGTGGAAACTGGACATACAAATGCATGTAATACATAAATCTTACTCTAGTAATAGCATAGTATATTAGTATAATCTATAACACAAATACAACATACCTGCATAAAGATAATCTGCTCATGATAAGGCAAGGCATACGCGCGTACAGAAGGCAGCATCACCTTCTCCATGATCTCTATATAATGATCTGCAGTAAACCTCCCGTGGATCTCAGTCAGCTCTCCTAGTCCTTGCATTGCAGGTGCATCCATCCCCGCACATTCGCCGTCACGTTCCCACTCCGTGCCACTTCGTAAATATTTTGGCGGGCATATCTTGTGTTGTCCTGTCGCCAACACCGAAGATGGCCGTGAGACGTAAACGCAAACGTTTTCTCGTCAGAGAAGATAACTCTGGTCCAGTATGCGAGCTGGACACGGACTCTATTAGTATTGTTACATAATGATTTAATATACGCGAGACTGGTGGGTGGGGAAAGGGAACGAGAGAGTGTGGAGGTTGGTTGTGTAATGTTTATTTTTGGTTCAAATTCATTAGTAGGGCTATATAAAAAGTTGGATTGTGGTAGCTGTTCATAGAGACTTGCAGTAATCATAATGGAACTTTATTACTGTATAAGACTAGTAAACTACATGGAGTTCAATGCTGTTCACGATCATACTAATTGTTTATCTTTATGAACACAGACATTACATTATAATTAACTATGTCAATGACTGCACATCAATTGTCCTTTAGATATATACATATGTCTGTGCTATATGTTGTTGGATTCGATTGTCCCCTCTCCACCCCACCTTCCCCGAGTTGGGGTACCTTGACTATCACTGCAGTGTTGCCACATGTACGGAGTCACCTGTGAGGCGAGGAATATTACATATGCGGGCAACTGTATGTTCCTTCTGCAACCCCAACAAAATCGTTGGTAATACTGGCTACATTCATTGCGAAGGTATATGCTCCTTGTTGGTTTTTAATCAAAATTAATTCGAACTTCACGAATGGAGCAAGACATCTTTCTTTTATGGTTGACAGTTGTAGGTATTTGTCTGAGGAAGTGAAAAAAGTTATTCATCCTGTGATACAAAGAAATGCTCAGTTTGCACATCAGGAAAATCTAATTATAGCGATGCTTACAGACAATCACCCGCACATCTTTCGAGCTGGGAGTTCGAAAGCTACTGAAAGCGAAAGAGACTCTTCAGCAAGTTGATGGTGTTCGACACTTTAAGATGACAAAGTTGAACTTTGATGCGGCTGATTACACTAGCATGATTGATTGGACCTCTTCAGAAAGATTTGATCCGCCACTTACTAAGCACCTGTCTGACAGCAGTCTACGAACTTTTATTGATGAAAAAGCGATTGGAGACCTTGATTCTTATAAATTCCCATGTCACACACAAGCAGTTGAGCGTGTAGTGCGAACAGCAACAGAAGCATCTGCTGAAGTCTGTGGAAAAGTTAATCGTGAGGGCTTTCTCGTAACCTCGTAGTAGGTCGTAGTAGGTCGTAACCTCGTAGGTCAAGCTGGTGGCCCCGCCTCTAGGCCTGGATTGGTGGAGGAGCGAGTTGCTCTCTTGCGCTCTCCACCGCACATATCCAGGTACCCCCCGCTCATCTGGTACCGTCCTGAGCCAGGCATCCAGTCTTCTTTTGAAGACTTCAACGTTGACCCCTGTAGCATTCCTGAGGTCCTTTGGAAACTGGTTGAAAAGTCTTGGCCCTCTGACAACCAAGCTATCTTCCTTCAGTGTTGAAAAGGTCCATTGTCGGGCCTTTAATTTGGCAACACGACACATTCTGCCTTTCCTATTTTTTAGCGTTGTTTGGATGGTAATTTGGTTTAGTTTGAGGTTTGGTACGGTTTTTCCAGGGAGTACAGATTTAGTTTACGTAGTTTTTCCCAGTAGCTGAGTTCTTTGCAGCCATCAATCTTGGCTGTGAAGTGTCTCTGCGTTTCTTCTAGTTTATTAATTTCTTCCTTTTTATATGGGGACGTCAAAACTGAGCAGTATTCAAGTTTTGGTATGATCAATGTTCTCAGCAGGGGAATCATTACTGTCTTGTAGCTCCTTTTGAACGTTCGTAGTACCTGTCCCGCGACTCTTTATGCTTTGTTTATTGCTATCTGATTTTGTGTCTTAAATTTGGCATCATCGGTCATTATTACCCCCAAGTCGACCGCTTTCGTGCTTCTTTGAATTTCCTGTCTATCTGGAGCATATTTAGTCTGTTTAATTTTTTCATTTCTACAATCTCTCAAGAGCTGAAATTTGTCGGTGTTAAATGTCATATTGTTGTCTTCTGACCATGTGTGTATTTTGTTCGTGTCCCTCTACAAGGCTTCCACTTCATTTGCATCGCTGATTTTTCTGCTGATCTTTGTATCGTCCGCAAATAATGTTACTATATTGTTGCTGTTTACTCCACTGTCTATGTCTGTTAGCATGATAATGAACAGGAGTGGGGCCACTACTGTACCTTGTGGTAATGAGCTGGGGACTTTTGATTCTGATGAGGATACACCTTGAATTTTGACGACCTGTAGACGTTCTCTGAGGAAGTTGTAGATCCATTTTCCCACTTTGCATGTTATTCCCATATGTTTCATTTTATGTGCTATTATACCATGATCGCACTTGTCGAAAGCTTTAGCAAAATCCGTGTATATGACATCATAGTTTTTATTGCCTTCAAGTGCATCTAGGATATTGTTATAATGCTCTATAATTTGTTGTGATAGGCATGATCTTCCTGATCGGAATCCGTGCTGATTTTCGTTGAATCTTTCCAGTGTCTCTAGGAAGCCATAGATTTTTCTCTCGCTATTCTTTCAAATATTTTGGTGAGGTGGGACGTCAAGGACTCTGGTCTATAGTTCTTTGCTTGAGATCTGTCCCCTCCTTTATATATAGGGACAATGTTTGCTCTTTTCAAGATGTTCGGTATTTCCCCAGTGTCTAGGGATGTTCTCCATATTCAGTATAAGGGTGTAGCTATTTCATTTTTACAGTTTTTTATTAACAGTGCGTTCCATTTGTTCGGACGTGCAGCTGAATGTGATTTCATTTGTCCTATAGCTCTCGCTACAATTTCTGGGGTAAAATCAAAGTCTGTTATATATTCTCCTTGCAATTTCTCTTCGAAGAATGCATCTATGTCAGGTATCGCTTTGTCACTTTTTGGGGTACTGAAAACCGATTCATACTGAGCTCTCAATGTTTCAGATATTTCTTTTAGATCGTCTGTTAGTTCATTATTTCCTTTCATTAAGGGCCCGATAGTAGAGCGCGTTTTTATTTTCCTTTTCGCATAGTTGTATAAGTATTTTGGATTTTCATTTATTGCTTCTCCCGCCTTTTCCTCTTCCCTCTCTGTAGGGCCCTTTATCAGAGTTTGTATTTCCCTATCGATACTCTCCAGTTTCCTTGTATTACTTTCCTGGCATTGTTGTCTCCACAATTAGCTAACTTCGTCGCTACTCTCTTTCTTTTACGGAATATTCTTCTGTTTTGCCTCTCTAGCCAGTTCCTCTTTCTTTTGGCTGTGCTTTCGGAGCATATTTTTCCAAAATTCTCAGCGTCGTTTTTTCCAAGGTTGTTAGCATTTCTTCGGTTGTTTTATTCTCTAAAACTGCTATCCACTCTATTTGGGCCATGTGCGATCTGATTCTTCCCAATTTATGGTCTGGAGTTTAAGTTAAAAGTCCCAAATTTGCTTCTTCCTTCCGTGTGTGTATTGTCTTTTAAAGTTATCGCCATATTTGTTGATCACTCGATTATATTGTGGGCTGAGATAATAGTTGGGATTATTTTTATATCAGTAATCAAGTTCGTGTTATTCGTGAATACCAGATCTAGGCAGTTATTTTTCCTGATATTTTCTTTTATCTCCTGTGTCAGCATAAACTCGTTTGTGAGAGCCATCAGCACTTTTGCTTGCTCCTGATCCTCTCTTGTGCCCCCCTTATCTTGCTGTATAAATATATTTCTACCCACCTTTTTGTATTTTATAAATGGGAAATTAAAATCGCCGCAGAGGATGGAGAGGGGATGGAGAGTTTACGGACTTTATTAGGGTTCTGATATCATCAATGGCATCCGAAAATCTTTCATTTGGAGAGTTTGGAGGTCTATATATGACTATCAGTACCACGTTTAGTTTCCCTATTTTCATTGCAAGGGTTTCCACGCTGCTGTTGGATTTACTTATTACCGTCTCTGTCATATGCCTCTCATGTATATAAATAGCACAGTCACCTTTACGTTTCGCTGTTCTATCCGCTCTTAGTAAGTTGAATCCATCGATATGCAATTCTTTCTTATCGATACAGTGTTCGCAGTTATCGCAGTTTCCTTGGCAATCTTTAAGATGTTTTTTCTGTGAGGCATGCGATGTCCGCCCTTGTTTCGTCCATAAAACCTTTCAGGTACGAAACTTTGTTCGTGATGTGTCGGTTTTATTCCTTGAATATTTGCCAGGACAATTTTTTTATGTTCTTTGTTTTGCATTGCCCCTTGTGCATTTTAAATTCGTTGTCCTTTGGTTTCGCGTGTTCTGTAACCTTGTGGTCCTCAGAGATAGATCCATTCCCGCCTACCTGTTCTGGTAGCCTCTTGCCATGAAGTATTCCGGTTCGAAGGTTCCCAGCTGTGTCAGCTGCATGTGCTGTTAAGACTTAGCAGCTGTATTGTGTCCAAGATGTTGAAAAAAATTTTCTTTGCTATTTGGGCACATTTTTTTTTTCACATTCCTCCTGTTGTCATTTAAAACTTGTCCTTTGAACTTGTCGGGAGATGATGGTAGTAGCATTTTCTCCCGTACTGGCAGGTTCCATATGTTGTGTAGGTCTTGCAAATGTCCGGATGGTAGAATTTGCATTTTCCACCAAATTTGCAGTGACCATTATTGTAGAAGTAGTTGCACAAAGGAGGGTGTTCATAAATATCCGCAAATATCTGCAAATTCCTTTCACACAGTATTTACATCGTGGCCGGACAGATGACCGACGGACATTTGGCCGATGGACATTTCACCGACGGACATTTCACCGAACGGACATTGAGCCGACGGCTGTTTCGCCGAACGGACGATTCGCCGAATGGACTGTCATTAATAAAAAAAACAAATATAATTTAAATACGAAAATTAGTTGTTAACTTTTATAATTTAAGTCTTGCGTTTGTGCCTTTATAGTTTAAGCTATTCTGAAACGTTTGTTCGTTTGTTGCCTTTTTTAAATCTTAGTAACTTATGTCTTAGGTTTTCGCACTTAAAATTGCAATCATCCTGGAACTTTTACATTGTTCACTGTTCAGTAACCCACAATGCCTCTTCAATTTATTGATTCAGAGAAAGGCCATAAAAAGTTATTAGTTTACTGTTAAAACATACGAAATATCACGACTTAGCCTAACCAATCGTCATTTTTAAAATAATATTAGTAATAGTTTCTCTAGACAAATTGTATCTGTAGACAAATTATTGTAGTTAAATTGTATCTGTAGACTAATTGTTGTAGATAAATTGTTGTAGACAAATTGTTGTAGATGAATTGTATCCTTAGACAAATTGTTGTAGACAAATTCGCCGGACACCGTCAAAGTGAATTTCATGGTCTAAAACGAAAGTTTTAAATTATACAATATACACCGAGAAAGATATATATATATTATATATATATATATATATATATATATATATAAACATTTTATATAGTATTATCGATATCAACTTATTTAAAAAGGTATCTATGTTTTTACGTCAAGCGTCTATAACTGTCAATTTAACATAATTTATATTTTAACAAAATAATTCAATAACATTTAATAATAACCTTTAATAACATGTGTGTGTGTTTTGTCATAGAAATATTAATGACAGTCCATTCGGCGAATCGTCCATTCGGCGAATCGTCTGTCGGCAAAACGTCCGTCGGCGAATCGACCGGGTACCATTTACATATAGTTTCTTCCCCATTTTAACTTGGGGCCTTTGTTTATGGTAGTTTCAGTATGATTTCTTTATTGTCTACTTGTTTTTTCCTATTGCTGCTAATGTCCTTTGTTTGAAATCTTTGGACTTGGTTTTGTACCTCTGTTTCCTCTGTTGGTGCTTCTTTTATTTCTGTTATTTCTGCTTCCCGTTTACTTGCTTTATCTGTATATTTATCTGTATTTATCTGTATATTTATCTGTATCTGTATACAGTATATATATATATATATATATATATATATATATATATTCCTATCCACCTTTTTGTATTTTGTAAATAGGAAATTAAAGTCTCCGTAGAGCATTATATTGGGGCAGAGCATTTTATATATATATATATATATATATATATATATATATATATAATATATATATATATATACACACACACACTTTTGGATCACATGAAGAGGAAAGAATCTCATAAGAATCCTCTTTACCTTCTAAAAGTTGAATTTATTCATGGGTAACTTCATGCAAGTTGGATTTCGGTTGTGGAAAGTAGAAGTGTAGTTTACTTTTGGCAATACATGTGGGGATAAAATGGGGGATACGGGAAAGGAAGTCGTGATGGGGAAGGATGAGGGAGGGTCTGGGAGGGCGGATGGAGGGTTTATTTATCGTGTTCGGAACCTAACCCAATTAACCTAATTTTAATTCTTTATTACAAAGTCAATTTTACATTTATTATATTTATTATTATTATTATTATTCCACTTTATAATTAACCATTATATATATATATATATATGTTAAACACAGACCGTGCATGGAACAAGGAACTCTTCTGGGAAAATTAAATCCACTATAGTCCGAATAAGTAATGGTAAATGACAAATACCATAGTTTTTTCCTTTTTCATGATTTTAGCCCGACGTGGGCAACGGGTCTCTCGCAAAGAGATCCCATAAATATAGCTCCCTCACCAGCTATCTGCAAAGCAGACAGGATCCAGCTTTGGGACGTGGATCTAGGGTTTAAAGCAAACCTAGATCCCTACACTCAGAACCTCCATATAAGCAAAAGACTCGTTGCATTCACGTCGCGTTGAACAAATCAAAGAAAAAGGGGGCAACTATTGTATTTTTAGCCAAAAAAAAAACAAAACTTAAACCTCAACCGGGACATTGAGCGTCCACTTTTCAAGGCACGAAAAACGTCCGTTTAGTATACACAAACTCAGAATGGTTCCTGAGAACATTATATGTTAAACACAGACCGTGCATGGAACAAGGAACTCTTCTGGGAAAATTAAATCCACTATAGTCCGAATAAGTAATGGTAAATGACAAATACCATAGTTTTTTTCCTTTTTCATGATTTTAGCCCGACGTGGGCAACGGGTCTCTCGCAAAGAGATCCCATAAATATAGCTTCCCTCACCAGCTATCTGCAAAGCAGACAGGATCCAGCTTTGGGACGTGGATCTAGGGTTTAAAGCAAACCTAGATCCCTACATCAGTCTGTGTTTAACATATAATGTTCTCAGGGAACCATTCTGAGTTTGTGTATATATATATATATATATATATATATATATATATATATATATATTTTTGTTAACTTTTTTTTGGCATAAGAGTATTTACGGAACTGTAAAGCTATTTTTACAAAATATATTATATTTAATGTATTATACATTTTAACTTATTTCAATGTGACCCCTTTGGATTTTAATGAAATTTGTGGATGTTAATTTCATAGAGAAATCCACCGGTGCTGGTTAAGTGTGCGGTCTACCTACGATTGGTTAGGTTTAATCATGATATTTTCGTTAAAACTAACGAAAATATCATGACTAAACCTAACCAATCGTCAAAGGCGATTGACAATGGGATGTAAACAAACAATTAGTAAACAAGATAAGAAGCTATAATTAAAAGGTAGACCGCCGAATCGAGGTAGACCGCCACACTTAACCAGCACCAATCCACCTCTCTGAAGTTTTAGATATCTTGCTTCATTGGTTTTGGAGCTATCTGGCTTGAAATTTAGTGAAATATGATGTTTTTGGTGTAAATGACTTCTTGTGAAATGCAATAACTTCGAACCTAATTCAGCTACATAGTTGTTATTGGGCTCATTTTAGAGCTGATTATCTGCCCTTTCATATGATATATCACACCTATACATTTAATGAAAAAAACATTCAAGGTCATCCATTGTGACATTTGACCTAAAAAATTCTGATAATGGACCTTTCAGTTTTTGTGGAAAAAAATTATTTTGTCTGTATGCATATAAACTCAAATGTCCGAATTTGAAGTTGGGACTTCAGTGGGTTCAGAAGTTATTGAATGTTAAATTATCACTTATACTATACAGGTTAGGACTTTCTTGTGACGATCAGTCAGTTTTCTACAAATACAACAGAAATCTGACTGATCGTCACAAGAAAGTCCTATCTTTTATCGTTTATAGTAATTTAACATCAATAACTTTTGAACCCATGAAGTTCCAACTCCAAATTCGGACATATTTGAGTTTATATGCATACAGACGAAATAATTTTTTTCCAAGACAAGTGAATGGTCGCATTGTCAGAATTTTGAGGTCAAAGGTCACAATGGATGACCTTGAATTCTTTTTCATTAAATGTATACCAAATGAAAGAGCAGACAATCAACTCTAAAATGAGTCCAATACCAACTATGTAGCTGAATTAGGTCCGAAGTTATTGCATTTCGCAAGAAGTCATTTACACCAAAAATATCAAATTTCACTAAATTTCAAGCCACGATAATGAAAATGAAAAGGTTTATGGGCAGACTATAGTTCATATGACAAATATTATTAATACAATGACAGTTCACATACTAAGGATAGAAATATGTACAGTTGATGAGAAATAATACAGTAATGTCGGAGTTAAGTGGAGCTAAGGGAAGACGTTTTTCGTACCAAGAATTCCATAACTTAGAGGATAAACGGCAGGACTCATGGATAGCTTGGATAATCGGGTTGGTTGATTTTTTAATTCTTTGCATTACACTGTATTGATCACGTCCTGTTACCTATGGGAAGCTCGGGACATTGCGGGTAGCAAACATTTGCGAAGCTGAGCATCTCGGGGGTAATTTATGTAAGAGTCTAAAAGACCGTTGTACAGCAAATTTAGGGTTCTGCCAGAACTTTTTTTATAATTCACCCAGGGTTGCTGTCCGTATATATTACTGCAGAAAGTACGAAAGAGAGTGTCTTTAGCTTCACTTGTACAGAAACGAAAGTTCCTTATAGTCATATTCGCTTTAGCACAAAGGCTTCGAGATTGTTTTCTTATATCCGAGTCATCACTCAAGGAGCTGGTAATAGTTTGACCCAAATACTTAAACTCTTGTACTTCCTCAATTACTTCACCATTCATTTTAAACCTAATATCAGCTGGCTGATTACAGCTTTCAGGATGAAATTGCATAACCTTAGTTTTTGTAACATTAAAAAGAATATCATGTTTCTGCGAATACACTTCGCAAACTTTTAGTAGCCGATCCAGACCTTTAACAGAGGAACTTATTAACACCATATCATCGGCATAAACTAAGTTATTTATCCTTGTGCTATCTATACAACATTCCACTGTTGCCTCATTAAGTGAAGCAATTAATCCGTCAATATACACATTAAACAGCATAGGGGAGAGCGAGGAGCCTTGTCTCACCCCGCAAGAGGAGCAGTAGTATAGCCGAAAAAGGGGAGAGTGCAAGAATGTTGCAGGTTATTATGTAATGTTGCAAAGAGGGGGTGGGTTGTTGCAAAGGGGGTTGGGGTTGTTGCAAAGGGGGGTGGGGGGAAACTTGGAGGCGGCGTTATCCCCCAAGAGAGAGAGGAGGAGAGAAAGGAGGAGAGGTGTTCACCTGGCAGGAGCCAAGTGCACATTAAGACTTCAGCCGAGTTGGCGTTGTTTTATAGGCTCCTAATCAGCCAGTTGGCGTAAATGGCTTGAGTTGCCAGATACCGCGATACCATTGTATACATTATTATAGACTCCTAATCAGCCAGTTGGCTGTAAATGGTTGTCAGATACCTCTTTTTAGCAGTATTATTGCATACATTATTATTATATACGCCTAATCAGCCAGTTGGCTGTAAATGAGTTGCCAGATAGCGCCATGTATTCCGAAGACAGAGTTGCCAGATACCATTGTATACACTATTATAGACTCCTAATCAGCCAGTTGGCTTAGAAGAGCTTAAATATTGCCAGATACCGCAATACCGTTGTATACATTATTATATTTCGAATACCGGTAGTAGAAGGCATAACAATAAACAACATTGCATCATTCTTTTTATTATAAATATATAGAAAATAAATATACATTTGAGGAATATGCGTATAACAGAAATATATACACACAATTATGGATATATATATATAAAATAAAATACACATTTCAAATAAATATACACTTCAATAGAAATATGTACATAACAGTACAGGAGAAATATACACACACACACAATTATGGTGATATATAAAATAAAAATACATTTCAAATAAATATACACTTCAATAGAAATATGTACATAACAGTACAGGAGAAATATCACGCAAAATATATATAATATATATATATATATATATATATATATATATATAAACACAAATCAATAGAAATATGCGTATAATCGGGGAAATGTCAAGCAAAATATATATACAATTCACTTTTTTTTCAAAATACTAAACTCTGTCTTAATCGAGTTTACAATTACATCATTATTGCTCTGCATTACGCAGTATATGCGGCTTAATAATATTTCACCGCTTAAAGTATAGGGAAACCTGTATTCGATATGAAGGGCTTTCATATCGTTCAGTACTATTTTTGTTCCCACTTTACAACCGGTTGGTAAGTCATCTTTAAACACGTCTAGAATACAATCAAAAGCACGCACAAAGAGTTCATCGTTAGCTACATTATTAAACACAAGTTTATTAGAACGCTTTTCCAATCGAGGGTTTATTTCTACCGACTCGAGCTTTTCAATCGTGAACTCACTCAACATAGCGGCAATTGAAATAATCTTCTAAATCGTTACGACAACTGCGCGTTATATAAAGAAATAGTTCTTCAGGGTGAACGGTGTAGGTGAGCTCAGCCTTGTACCGATCAATTGCTTTGTACCAAAGTTCATGGTATTTCAAAGAGTCTAAACTTTTTAAATAAACATCCAGCACTAGACCATTCTCACCAGTCCTACACTCGGTAAACCCATCGAGCAGAGCGGTGTATGCGTATTCAAGTACTGTATCAAAATAAAGCATGTCCGTAACACGCGCGTCTAATATAGGTTTCAGTTTACGGAATCCGACGATTTCAAACATTCTGTCGAGGATGAAACGGTTTCGCGTAGGAATAAGAGCGTTATTATCAGAAGCATTCTTCCACATCAACCGTATATCAATGCACGGCGATCGTTATTTATACACAACGTACATACAACGGCGTATGAGGGTGCGTCACTAATCTGCTCTCTTCTTGTACCTACGTTAGCAGGTATTTATAACGATCTTCACTCCACTTCTCAACTATCACAAAGATTTTATTCATCTCTTCGATACTTAAATAAACCCGTTTGTTTGTCGGTCTACATTCCGTTTCCAGTACATAGCTAATGGTACCGGAATTACGCCTGAACACGCGCAACGATTTCGTCACGGACACATCGTACGAGGCGTTGAGAATGCTGCTCAAAGGAAGTTCCATCGTATTCGAAGAGCGCACGTCCACTCGGCTCAAGCTCTGAGATAACTATGAGCCGTGTGAGGCACAGGCAGGAATGGTTCGACGGGCGGCTGACTCGATAATACGTGAATGGGCTTGTTCCGCGAGTCGAATTGTTGTACCGGTACAAGAATATCACTACCAGCCTACGCACCAGACAGTTTGGATAAGAACTAGGAACATTTTACTAAACATCTCCACACTCCGGCGCACTATTTGAGAGGAACATATGTTCATATTTTTCCTTTCTGCCCATCAAACGATACTCGTCTCTAAACTCTGTTAAAAATTCACGCAGGGCACTAGCCACAACCTCACTACGAACCTCATCATGATATACGTTAATATAGTGATAAAAATACTTAAGATTGTCCATGATCACGAGATTCACATTTCCAGTCGTAGGGTATGAGTAATCGACATGGTGTAGCATGACGTAATACCGCTTGTCACCACCCATCAGCAAGACTCATTATCCATACCTGCTGCTTCTCTTCTGCACGCGTTGTTTCTTTTACTTCACGGTGTATGTGAGACTTATAAAGTTTAGCTCTGCAGTATACTTCAGCACATCTTCTGTGCAACGAAAGCCTTCAACGGTCTCACCAGAACATCCGTAGAGTATTTGTACATCTTGGAACTTCGCACAATCCAATGTGTTTTTAAAAGAGGCATAGGAGGGATGAATAGGAAGTTTTTCGGTATCCACCACATCCTGGCACTTTACTGAATACCATTTCGTAAACGTTGTACAAGCAATATTAAAGGTAGCCATTTGAATACACGTCTGATCTGAATACACGTCTGATCTCTCGGGCTTACTGCGGTCGACTGACCACGCAGGGACTCCCAGATAGTAGCATGACTCACGGTCTTACAGTGGGCGGAGCTTAGAACTTTCACCTACACACACACACACACACACACACACACACACACACACACACACAAAGGAGAAAGTGAAACGCTATTTGAAACATGATTTATTTAATAAACGAGATATTCAAGTTATATATATTTACAAATACGATTTAATAAACGAGATATTCAAGTTATATATATATATATATATATATATATTTACAAATAGATACGATTATATACAAGACGTGTGAGTTAGAAGCATCATTGGTATCCAAAGGGTACGGTATCATAGGTACCAGGTAACTGGTAACGTTTCCTATAGGTGTTACGGCACACCATCGTACCCCTAAGTTCCTTCACGCCTCCCAGCTTCTGCGCCCGAAAATTGTGGGTGCCTACAATTAGTTGGTGAGGTTGTTCATCCAAACATACTAGATCCTTCAACGACTCAAAGTTAACAACCTCCCGATTCGCATGGTTGAGCGTAATACCCTTTGCCTTCACGATATATTTCATTTCATCCCCCACCCTGACCCGTACCCCATAAGTCTTAGGTCCTGTTGAGGCAAAAGAGTCGGCGTATGCGTTGTCCCCATACTCATCCTTGATCTCATCAGTGAGCTCGCCGAGGAACTCCCCAATAGTGGGCATGTATTCACCCTCCCTCTCTGTGAATATCACGCTATCTGTATCGGCATACAATACTCTCCGCCCAAGAGAATGCATTAGACCCCAAAGTTTTATACGGGCGTAGGCTGTTGTGAAGCTGGCCACAGGTATGTTTGTAACCCTTGAGGTATCTGTGGCAAATTCAGTGTTGTTGTACTTTATTACGTAAGTATTACCTACATTTACGATCTCCATGACCTCTTTATCGGGGGCATTGGCATAATCCCAGACATCGCTATAACTTTGTGCCAAATGAATGCTCCCTCTGCCGGTATTCTGCGCAAATTTTCCCCATAGACTGTTTAGACACAACTTTGCACTAAAGCGCTTGCCAGGATTCTTTACAATTTGGACACGATCAAGTTGTATACCTTCGCGGTCGCGGTAACGTTGAATATAGGCAGACTTTTCATCTTCGGTATCAACTCCTCGCGGATACCCTGATGCCTCAACCTTATCCTTCAAAAAGGTTTTTATATATGGTGTGAAAAGGTTGGGTAGCTTCTGAAACCTCCACACCTCATGTATCTTCAGTATTCTATAACCATGGCGCACGGCTAGGGCCAACTCAGGACTTGTATATACGCCTCTGATCTTACGCTGGTGGGGTATATGGTTACATTCGCCGTTATCCTCTTCCGCGCACTTCACGCACAGGGGAAACATGAGCTTGTCGTCGATAACGACAGGTAAGATCGGCATCCATAAATTGCGTTGGGGGAGTACGTCTACGAAAGAGATCCCAAGTAACGATCATTCAAATTTTTTGAAAATTCATTGATGGATGGTAGGCTAGGCCCCACCAGTTTCTCAGGAGCGCCCACGGGGTACGGATTGCTCTTCATCACGTATGGGTATAAAGAACAGAAATCGTAGTAATGGAGCTTCACGCCCTCCGTAGGTGGGAAGTATAGTCTGAAAGGATTTGTACGTCCTCCAAACAAGCTATCACCACATTTGAGAGGATCCAGCACCATTGAACGCTTGATCGCTTTTATTTCCTCACGGTACACCTCGTCTGTCTCCATCCGTGCATCATATTCATGCTCCCACAAGACTTTGTGAGTGAACTGTGATCCTATAAGTTGATCGCGGGTGCGGGTCGATGCAAGACAGTCGGCAGGAGACCTACCGTTGATATCTCCGGTGACTCCGCACTCAGGACGGGGGCATCCATGCCACCAGCAACCGTTAAAGGAGTACACAGTCTTCACACCAGTGACACGGTTTTCACTTAACCCATCAACCCAAAAAACACGTCCATTAATCTTAATGGGTACTTCACCCGTGTTGCGGGCGTGCTTTATGTATACACCTGTCTGTTGCTGTAGGTGTATGAGCCAGTAAATAGCCTTGTGCCCGTAACTGCGGGGATTGTTTCGGTGAATAATGGCTAAGGTGTCTTTCGGCATGAAGTTATTCTTGAACACCGTAAAACATAATGATGCGATGGTGGTTGCGACTTGCAGTGGATCGCATTTGAAACGGACTATGTACATCCTTCTAAAGGCCTGGAAACATACTCTAAGCACGCGCACATCATTCACGCAATAACGCTCACATTCATCAGCTATATTATAAGGGTTACTTTCATTAAAACTGTCGTAGTATCGATCAAAGTCTTCACGTTCATCCATGCAGTCAAAATAATGTTTGGGGGGTGGTGGGCCTACGTAGTTTAAAGTCTCGCTGGTGAGGAAAGTGTATGGGAAGTATCCTTTGGAAACTTCAGCTGCTACTCCCATCACCTTGGGTAGCTTTGCTAATTTACAAGGTGTGAATAATAAAGTATCTTTAAATTGTACATTGCCTCTTATCTGCATCTGTATTAATTTGTTGCCTCTTTTCAATGGATCACCTGTAAATATCTCAGAGGATTCGTGTTCAAGCAACTCCTTATAAAGGAACTGCGTGTCAAACTTTGCCCCGTTATGGGCGAGAATATACACAGTCATTTTTTTGAACTTGTCGGCTAACTTGACAATATAGGACACAAATAGTTTCACAGGACTATCGCTGACATTCGTTTTAAAAACGTTTGTCCGTTTACCACATTTGGGGCACTCGTCACATTCGATATCCATACACTCATCACAGATAGTCTGGCTCACAAGTAAATGTGGAATTACCTCTTTGGTTTCAGCGTTCGTATATGTTTCTATATCGTAGTATACAGTTATACAGGGGTTATTTTTAGGCTTAGCATCTTTCATATAACATACATGCTTTACTCCGTCCGCCTTATATTCCTCCTGGCATGTAGGACAGTGAATTACGTCACACTTGTGAATTTTCCCCAATTATCCATTGTGTGAAACATACCACATTCACAGATTCTCATTTTCCTGCACGTGCCAATTGATTTATGGAAATCAAAACAGCTATTATTGAAAAATATGCGTCTACACACATCACAGTCTCTCTTCTCAGCTTCAACTACACGGCTTTCACATTTGGTGCTTTTACACTGCTCACATACCATGTGACATTCTTTACAATGTCTCACTATATCATCCGCAAACTCGAGGCACCCCTTACACAAATCATGATGTCTCCCATATTTTCGACTTTGTCATAACTCGCGTAAAGCCACCTTATATTACGGATGGGGAGATACGTTGTCCCTGACAATCCTAAAATAAGTAGGGGCCTTGTACGATCTCTCACACAGCTTTTAAAAACATACACAGTCCTACGACGATCATCCAACCCAAACACAACTATGCGGACATTCATTTCCTGTTCTACCCTTCTCAGCTCTTCAGGACCCATATTACAGTCAAATTCAAGTTCACAGTCTTCAGCTAGTTTACGGGCATGCTCCACGACCGTAGGCAACCAAATTTTTGAGTTCGTGTATTTTGTACAGTAAACATACGTGCTAAGAGTACTGCTATAAAGCCGCAACCACGATCGACGTTTATATGCCGTCTATAAATAGCTTGAGAATTGAAGTTAAGAGTATACGGTATGGCACTATGACCCGCAACACGGTATACATGGTCAATATTTACCGTGAAGTTGTCCATATTGAAGGCTATACTACTTTGGGCGGCTTGCATTATACGCCCTAATATATATTCTACATCTTCAGCCGCCAAACGTCTAAATGGCACTATCACCCAATAATCGTCTACATCACCGTCATCTGACCCGAATCCAAAGGACATACTCGTCCTGACTTCACGCTCGTCACGATTCTGAAGAGCAAACTCTATAATACGCTCTACAACCCGGCGTAGTCCGCGCTCAATACCATTGCTATACATGACTCTAGGGTCTACCCTGACTCTATACCGATTTCTAGTCAAGGCTGGGGTGGGGGCTGCGGATCGCACCAATTCCAGCGTTATACCATCCTCAACAGAACGGGGGGCGGATGAATTAGTGGATATATTAGGTGCTGCTGATGGGGGCCCTGTTGCGTAGGAGGTTGATGGTTGGGGCTCTATTATTGTAGACTTAACAGAACGGGGGGCGGCGGATGAATAAGGGGATATATTAGGTGCTGCTGGGGGTGTTGTTGCGTAAGAGGTTGAGGGTTGGGGATCTATTACCGCTGCAACAGACGCGTATTTCGGTCGCTTTATACCTGACGTGGGTATCTCATACCTCCGCTTTGGGCGTGTTACCGGTATCGCTGGTGAGGGTTCAGGGGAGGAGATCACAACTACACTGTCGTCGAGGTCATCCGTAATGATGGGCTGCTCTACCTCATCGTCATTCACGGTTCTGTGGGAGAAGAAATATAAGGATCAGCACTCAAAATTTGTAATATTTTGTAAATGACTCACTTAGGAGTGTGACGTGTTAGAAATGTACTCTGTAGAAAAATTCAGATTCACGAGCCCATCCACATGTATTATATCTGGACCTACAGGATGTGGTAAAACTGTGTTTATGCTTAAAATCATTAAAGAAAAGGGGGAGATGTTCTCGAAATTTGTGCGTAAAGTTATATGGTGCTATTCGACGTATCAATCAGTGTTCACGAGTACCAAGATGACATTTTGTTCCACAAAGGCGTATATGACGTTAATTCGTTAAAGGGAAATGAACATACAATCATTGTAATTGACGATCTCATGTGGAGATGGATAAAACGTTTGCCGAGACATTTACAGTATTCTCCCACCATCTTAACATAAGCGTGTTCTTCATCAATCAGAATCTATTTTTCAAAAATAGATACATGCGCGATGTGTCGTTAAATACGCAATATCTAGTCTTATTCGCGCAACGTAGAGATGTATCACAAATTGGGGTATTAGCCAATCAAATGTTCCCGAATCAGCGTAAGGAGTTTTTGGAAGTTTATAAAGAAGCTACAAGCACGCGTTACGGATATTTGCTTTGCGACCTTCATCCGCGAAACACGTTTAGAGTGCTTCTGCGAACGAATATATTTCCAAACGAGCCTGAAACGGTGTATATTCCAGAATGACAAAGAGACTAAAGAAATACCGTGAATTAATAAAAATCTATCATCGACTGCCTCGGGCAATGCAGCAGATGTTTATTAAAAATATCGATGCCGACTTTTTAAAATGCATCTGTGAAATCTGTCTTAACGTTATAAATTGCAATGTATCAATGAAAACCCATCAGAAGGCTCGCCTACGCCGCTACAAGAACATAATACGTGCACTCGCTCGTAAAAGCCAAACTGTAGCGAAGAAAAAGCGAATTATTGTACAAACAGGAGGGTCATTTCTCCCCATCTTATTTTCAGTTTTGGGTCCTTTACTGACTAGATTAATATAATGAAGAAAGTGGTAGTGATTCCCCACGAGGTGTACGCCTCACTGCAAAGGAATCCAGACACGTATCTAGATCCCCGTAAAAGCAGACTTAAAAGAATGGAAAGCGAATTGTTAGCCCTATTAAACAGTGAAAAAACACCTGATGAGAAAAGAATCTTATACCAAGAAGCTCTGCAGAAATTTCTTCACGAGTACGAAAATTATAAGAGCCCTACAGAGATTCCTGTGGTTATTAGGCACAGCACGGGGGACGATGGCGACATAGGATCTGTACCCGCGACACAGCTGACCAACCAAAAAGATTAGCCACACAACATATCGAACATGTATTAAAAAATACCCTCCCACTTACATTGAGGAGTAAAGGCTTAAGTCTTTATAATCTATTGAATGAGGATCCCGCCATACAATGGACCGATACAGGGGAGATCATTGTGGAAGGATCAAAGGTACAGGGATCGAATATCGTAGACATTGTCCATGATCTGGTGAGAAAGTGGGATAGGCCATCACCATCAGGATGGAAGCATATTAAAGCAAGACTACAACAAATAAATGTCCCTAAAACGTTGATAGGAAATCTGAACAGGTTAAAAGACTTGGAACATGCAACGCCTGTGACACAATTGAAGGCGCCGTCACCCCCGGCGGTAACACCTTTGAAGAGGAGCAAGAAGAGGTTAAACCAACCCTACCCACGTGCCTCTAAAATACGCAAATGGCTAACGTATTAACTAAACGCTATTATGACATTTCTACCCCATCCTCTTACGGCGGCGTAGATAGACTGTACAGAAGTGTTTACGGAGTAGGAAAAAAAGATGTTGAAAGATTTTTGAGGGAGCAGGACGCTTATACGCTTCATAAGCCTGTGAGAAAAAGGTTTAAAACAGCCAAGACAACGGCTTCCTCGATTGATTCTATTTGGCAAGCAGATTTAACAGACATGCAAAGATATTCTGTGTATAACGATGGTTACCGCTACATTCTATTCATAATAGACGTGTTCTCTAGATATCTGTGGCTAGTTCCTCTGAAAAATAAATCACCTGAAACAGTTGCTAAAGCCACCAAAACGCTAATGTTAAAAGAAAACAGGGTTCCTGGCTATTTTTGTACGGATATGGGGAAGGAGTTTATAGGCCGTGCTTTTCAGAATATGTTGACAGAGTTTAATATCAGCTATTACACAACCAATTCTATACATAAGGCTTCTTTAGCTGAAAGAGTTCAGCGCACCATAAAGGAACGCATGCACCGTTATTTTACACATAAAAACACATACAGATTTCTAGACATTCTGGAATCATTGGCATCATCCTACAACCGCTCACACCATCGCACGATTGGGGCAACACCTAACGAAGTTTTAGAAAGAGGTACGCTCCCGAGAAGAGATGGATCACCACCACCACCACCACCACACTCTGTGCGCTTCAAAATCAATGATTATGTAAGGCTGTCGCGTTCGGGGAATAAATTCGCAAAGGGTTTTGAGCAAGGATGGACACGCGAGATTTTTAAAGTTAGGGCTGTGAGACCTAAAGGTGATAATGATGTATTACATTGAAGATTTGAATGGGGAAGAAATCTCAGGAGGCTTTTACCGCGAGGAATTGCAGAAAGTTGCGTTTAATTTAGAAAAAAATGTGTTTAAAATTGAGAAAATTTTAGGAAGCAAAGGTTCAGGAAGGAGAAAAATGTACCTGGTGAAATGGCTAGGGTACCCAGAAAGCTTCAACACCTATATAAAAGCTGATGCAATAATGAAGCTTAAATAGTATGCAACATGGCTCCTAACCATTTCTACGTCACACTCCCGTCCTCCTCGTCCCTGTCTGTACACCCTAACAACACGCTAGCCAACTTTGTAACAGAACTCCATGGGCACATTGAATTGGGTCGTGATTCGTATGAGGTGGGGATATGCGAAATTCAGCTGGACACCGTCTTTTTAAATATTGAACATAAAGAAACCGTTTTTACGATTCTTAGAGACATTGACGAGTGTGAAAAAGCTGGGGTAGCTATGGATGAAACTATGCGCATCGCTCGGACTAAGATTACACGGTATTACAGTACAGAAGTAAGACTAGGGCCGGGTCAATATGGTTCGGCCGAGGATGTTGTGAGAGGCTTAAACGTGAGTTTAAGAAACTCAAACCTTACGAATGATTTAGTATATGAAATCGTAAACAACCCTGCACATACACTAATCCTAAAATCAAAGACTAACAGACGTCTTAAAGAACATAGAAAGTTCAAAATTCTAACCAACGGCCGATATAGCGCAGCCTTCCAAAGAGACACATTTCACGAGACACAGTATAACTTGTCCAGATTAATGTATCAATTGAAGATGGAGAAATTGGCTGAAAGGTCCCCAGACATGTGCTATATTTACAGTAATATAGTGGAGCACCAGTTTGTTGGGGATACCCAGGCACGCCTGCTGCGCATTGCTCACATCCCCAACCATAGAGGAAGGAGTTTGAGTATTACATATGACAGGCCCCATTATGTGAATGTCGCAACTAATTTAATAACCAATATCACAATATATATAAGAACGATTGAGGGCGAAAACTTCCCATTCGGTAACGGGAGCTTAACAGTGAAGCTACACTTTCGACGCACTGAGTTATAATGGATAGAAAGCCTTTCACCGTCTATCGAGGGATGCGATACCAGCGCGGTAGTGGACTTGGATCCATTTTTTCATCCATACTACGTACGGCTGTTCCTTTGCTGAAGAGGGGTGCCAGATACCTTGGAAGGAAAGCGCTACAATCAGGCCTTAACACTGCAGAAGACATATTGGCCGGGGCTAAACCTAAAGAAGCTCTAAAAAAACATTTAAAGCGTACACGGAACGAAATCATCAAAGATGCAAAGAGAAAAATGCGTGGTGGCGGGAAGAAGAAGAGGGCTCCCCGGAAGAAGAAGGGGTCACGTGGTATTAAACGTAAAAGGCTATCAAAAAAGAAATGCTGTAAGCGAATGAAACCTATGGTTGACCACTTTTTTGACTGATATAAGCTAAGGATATTGATCTCATGAATCATAGTTTGTTTACCACTTGTCGAGAGAGGAGTCACTATTTCGCCATGGCACGCTTCATCCACCCATGTAGTTCACAATGCTGTAAATCGGAGCTGTCCTTTTTTGAGCTCCCGCCAACCCAAGTTTCTATTGAGCACAGTGACTTTATTACAATTAACCCTTTAAACACAATTAGTTCACCGAGTGCACCTATAGAATTCGTGATACCCAGCTCAGGTCCTTACTTTTTTGATCCAAGCTGTGTGCACATGTACGCTAAGCTACGTATAGCCCATTCTGATGGAACGGCCTGCGATGACAAATATGCTGTATACCCTGAAACAAACTTTCTGCACGCCATATTCAACCAGTGTGACGTATATTTAAATCAGACCAACATATCGGCAGGCACGGGGTACTATCATCTACGAGCCTATTTGGAAAATGTCCTCAACTTTTCCAAAGAAGCGAAGGCTACCTTTTTAAGTGCGGAGGGATATTATCAAACTAAAGATGAAAATAGTATAAAGGACAAATTTAAAAATTCTAAAAAGAAAATATACGAGTGTTTTGGACGGTTGCACACAGATTTCACTTTCCAGGAGAAGTTGCTTGTGAACGGGGTGGATATGAAAATAAAGCTCACCCGCACGAGTCCTGAGATCTGCTTAAATCTGGATGCGAATCAAGAAGAGGGTGCAAAGTCCGTTGTGGTTCACATTATGGACACATACCTCCGCGTACGGCGAGTGAAATTAAGTTCACCAAAACAACTAGAAATTGAGAAAAATTTACTAAACGCTACAGTGAAATATCCTATTAACAGAGTGCAGATCAAACTATATACGGTTCCTGCAGGGTTGGCATCGAAGCAGATAGAAAACATTGCCCTGGGAAATCTTCCTAAAAGGATATTAATCGGCATGCAGGACCACGCTTCGGTGAATGGAAAATATAAAAAGAGTGCCTTTAAATTCGAGAATTTCGGACTTAAAAATATAACTCTATACGTTAATGGCACTGCTTTGGGTGGAACAATGGGTACGGACTATTCATCAGACGCTGTGTTACCTCTTTGTGCCAGAGCCTATAGTAATCTGACCCATATTGCAGGTGATTGTGATGAGCTTGGTAATGGGGTAACGCAGGAAGAATTCATTGATCAATTTAACCTTTATCCGTTTGACATTACACCTGACTTATCTGCTAGCGTAAATACCCATTTAACACCACAGCAGAGCGGTAACATCTCAGTGCGGCTGGAATTCGCCAAGCCTATAGACGCTCCTATTAGTGTACTAGTATATCTCGAATCGCAAGCCCTAATAGAAGTAGATAGATTTAGAAGCGTTATCACTGACTTTTAAAATGGATGCTAATACACTTCAGAAAGTAATGGAGCGAGTCACACGTTCCAAATTTATCGGCGTGTTTGCGAAGAATGAAACATTGAGTTTGCCAAGTACGCGAGAATGCGGTAGTCTTATTGTGAACACAGACATCATCGGTAATGAAGGGATTCACTGGATCGCTGTCTATTTTAAAAATAGACAGCGCCTGTACTATTTTGATTCACTCGGTACTCAACCCTGGAGTGACCCTATTATTGTAAAATTTCTCGCTCAGTTACATATTCCCGAAGTTGTATGGAACCCATTTCGTATGCAGGGATATTTTACTAATGTTTGCGGAATGTACTGTGTCTCATTTCTCATGCATATGTCAAATGATAAAGAATTTATAAATTTTTTAAATTTATTTGACCCGTGTCACACTCACCGAAACGATGAAATGGTATGCAGACAGATAAAAAACCGTTTTCCAATTGTACGTACTCGTTGTATATTATAATGTTTTTGTTCGTATATTTGTAACGGTATATTCGTTTATTGTACTGATTTCTTTCATTTAATAAATTTATGAAAATATATGTGTCTTCTTATCCCAAAAAGATCGAAAAACACTTACATTATTTCGGTGTGACATTGTTGACTGATCAGTATACCCTCCCTATTCCGAGATTCTTCAAAAGATTGTATAACTCGTGTCAAATCCTCATCGGACCTTAAAGGAATAATGCTTTTAAAACATATACAGAGTATACAGACAGACAGATCCCCATTATGTGAAGATATCTTTGGTTCGAGGAGTGAACGCCATAAAAATTTCGATTTTAGCATAATGGGGAAATAACACTGATTGACATTTTTGGCGAGTATCTATTTGACGAGATACTACAACTCTCCATATATATATAAAATTCTAATTATAGACACTTACATTTCTATGGTAGTCCCTTGCGTCGGGTTGTAAGGAGCGTCACTGCAAATATCTTCTACGGTTTGCGTTGAAAATAATTCGCCACAATCAATCGCATTGAAAAGACTAATTGTGGTTAATGCTGCAGTATCACGTTCTTCATACAAGTCTGGGGAGACGTACAGGTCCATGGTGGAGGATGTGTGACACTGCTGACTGATCAGTATATCATCCATATTCCGAGGTTCTTCAAAAGATTGTATAACACGTGTCAAATCCTCATCGGACCTTAAAGGAATAATGCTTTTAAAACATATACAGAGTATACAGACAGATCCCCATTATGTGAAGATATCTTTGGTTCGATTACCAATTTCGATTTTAGCATGATGGGGAAATAACATTGATTGACATTTTTGACTAGTATCTATTTGACGAAATACTACAACTCTATATATATATAAAATCGAATTATGGACACTTACATTTCTATGGTAGTCCCTTGCGTCGGATTGTAAGGAGCGTCACTGCAAATATCTTCTACGGTTTGCGTCGAAAATAATTCGCCACAATCAATCGCATTGAAAAGACTAATTGCGGTTAATGCTGCAGTATCACTTTCTTCATACAAATCTGGGGAGACGTACAGGTCCATGGTTGAGGAATGATTATTCACTGATGCGAAAATAGCTACTGTTACTCCCAACTGAAAATATCCCCTTTTATATGCACATTCGCCAAGCTCCGCCCAAAAGACCAGATGTTCGTCGTGATTGGCTGCCGATGTAGCTGGGTGGAGCTATGACGTGTACCATTCCGCTATAACGGGTACGGACGAGTAATTGCATCTTTATATTTTCACTAATAGAATTAATGCTCTTATTCTCCTTTGAAAATTATTTGGTGATTCGTATAGAACTTTTGATATTGATTCCAAATATGGTTTCAGAAGTTTTCTATCACCCATAGTTTTCGAGAAAATAATATTTCCATTTACTCAATTTCCCGCATCATTAGTCACTAATGTAATCGAGAGGGTATAAAGAAATATATCATAATTATATTTTAAAAATAACATTCGGTTTCAACGTTAAACTGTAGGTCTAAGGTGGTCATTACACATAAAAAATAAAGTGGTTGGCAGATAAATGGGCACCCTACGTGTCCTAGTGGTTAAGACGCGGGCTGTTGATGGTTCGGAGTTAAACTGTAGGTCTAAGGTGGTCATTCCACATAATAAAAGAAAGTGGTTGGCAGATAAATGGGTACCCTACGTGTCCTAGTGGTTAAGACGCGGGCTGTTGATGGTTCACGTTAAACTGTAGGTCTAAGGTGGTCATTACACATAATAAAAGAAAGTGGTTGGCAGATAAATGGGTACCCTACGTGTCCTAGTGGTTAAGACGCTGGGGCTGTTGATGGTTCCACGTTAAACTGTAGGTCTAAGGTGGTCATTACACATAATAAAAGAAAGTGGTTGGCAGATAAATGGGTGCCCTACGTGTCCTAGTGGTTAAGACGCTGGGCTGTTGATGGTTCCACGTTAAACTGTAGGTCTAAGGTGGTCATTACACATAATAAAAGAAAGTGGTTGGCAGATAAATGGGTACCCTACGTGTCCTAGTGGTTAAGACGCTGGGGCTGTTGATGGTTCCACGTTAAACTGTAGGTCTAAGGTGGTCATTACACATAATAAAAGAAAGTGGTTGGCAGATAAATGGGTACCCTACGTGTCCTAGTGGTTAAGACGCTGGGCTGTTGATGGTTCCACGTTAAACTGTAGGTCTAAGGTGGAGTGGAAAGCTTGACCTTCGTCAGAATGAACAATTCGGGCGGAAGCTAACCAAAGGTTATCCAAAGGGTATATATATATATATATATATATATATATATATGGGATGAAATTCACAATAAAACACGTGAAATGAATGAATGCTGAAAACAAGGAGTGAGGTGAGGTTTTGTTTGATTTGACTCGTAGAAAGGTAAAATATGGTCGACCGAGTTGGGCAGATTCTCGGAAATCCTTTCCTCTATCGGATTATGTTTTGGGTATTTCCAACTTTCTTCGTTTCTTTAAATTTCGTTTTTCAATTTTCTTCGCAGGGATGAAGCTCATGTGTTTCGAATTGCATCGTTCTATAATTCTGTTTTCTATGGTTGGTTGGATAACTACGTTATTTGTTCCGTCTTTGAATCTTCCATTTGAATATCTATATAAACATATTGTTATTTTATATGTTTGATTCTTCCAACTGATTAACTGTATAAATATATATATATTGTGGTTTACGTATAGTTTAAAATATATACGTTTGGTATGATTTTCATATATATATATATATATCTATAATTCTGTTTTCTATGGTTGGTTGAATTATGGATAACTACGTTATTTGTTTCGATAAGTTCAACTTCAAGGAAGCTCAAGTTAATGTTATATTTTGCATATAATCCACTATATACATCTATTGTAAAACACTATATACATCTATATTTCAATTAAGTGTGTAATTATTTAATTCATCTACCATATTGTGGTACACAATGCTTATATATATATATATATATATATATATATATATATATATATTCTATAATTCTGTTTTCTATGGTTGGTTGAATTATGGATAACTACGTTATTTGTTTCGATAAGTTCAACTTCAAGGAAGCTCAAGTTAATGTTATATTTTGCATATAATCCACTATATACATCTATTGTAAAACACTATATACATCTATATTTCAATTAAGTGTGTAATTATTTAATTCATCTACCATATTGTGGTACACAATGCTATTAGAATACATGGTGCGATCTGGCAACTCAGCACCCCAATACAAGGCGTGATCTGGCAACTCAGCCAGAATAGAGGCTTATAAAAGATTGAGAAGCTGGTGAAGACTCATTCCCAGCTCGGCTCAGCGAGCAAGGACCTCTGGTCCTTCTTTTTTTGGCCCTTTGGTAAACCCCTTAGTGGCCTCTTAGGTTAGGAAAACGAAATAATATGCCTTAAAGGCAACTACTCTCTCTCTCCTTCAGGCGGTCTCTCTCTCTCTCCTACAGGCGTCTCTCTACCTCCTTCAGCTCTCTCTCTCCTGCATGTGTAACTACTGCATGTGTACCTCCTGCATGTGTGCGTATGGTGTGTGAACCTCCTGCATGTGTACCTCCTGCATGTGTGCGTATGTGTGTGTGTACCTCTGCATGTGTACCTCCTGCATGTGTACCTATCCTCTCTCCTTCAGGCGTCTCTCCCTCCTACAGGCATCTCTCTCTTCTCAGGTCTCTCTCTCCTTCAGGCGTCTCTCTCACCTTGGCTCAGCCAACTGGCTGATTCTGGCTGATTAGGAGCCTATAAAACAACGCCAACTCGGCTGAAGTCTTAGTGTGCACTGGCTCCTGCCAGTGTGAACACCTCTCCTTTCTCTCCTCCTCTCTCTTCTTTCTCTTGGGGGATAACGCCGCCTCCAAGTTTCATGATCCCCCTTGTTGCACCTGCAGCATCCCCCCTTTGGGGAATTTTTTTTTCTTCTTTTTTTTCTTTTTTTTCCTTTTTTATTTTTTTTTTTTATTTTTTTTATTTTTTAACCCCCCTCCCCCTTTTGCAACAACCCCCACCCCCCCTTTGCAACATTACATAATAACCTGCAACATTCTTGCAACTCTCCCCTTTTGCGGCTATACTACTCTCACTAACATGCTAAGTAGGGTTTCTGTCCCGGGTTCCCGGGATCCCGGGAAACCCTGCCAAAATTTAGAGTTTTATTTCCCGGGACAAAAAATCGAATCCCGGGAAATCCCGGGATTGGCTATTTTTAATAATATTCATTTATTCAGTTATTATTATTTCATATTTTATTTACAATTTTACATTCAGTTTAAAATCGTCGAGTAAAACTTTTTACAATGCGCAGTGACTCCAGTGAGTCGACGACTCGAGTCACTCGACGCAACCAGTCACTGACTCACTGCAGTGGTGCTGTGGCTTGTGGGCTGTGGCTTCATCACAAAACTGAGAACCAGGCTCAGTGATCAAAGCATTAATTGCCTCACCTTCTTGAAGGGATATATTTTAGAAAATCTGATTAAATACCAGTCATATCATTCAATATGTCGTATATTATTGTTATTCTTTTATTTTTGATTTACTTTGAAAGTTGAATTATTTTATTATATTTGCTACCTAATTGTAGGGTAAAGGAATTTTATTTTCTTTATTAAAGTGGAGTATAAGGATATTGTTATTATAGTATTGATATCAAATAAAAGATATTTGAAATTTGTTTTATTTACGAAGTAAATACGTCAGATAATAAATAAGAAGTCGTATAAATCTTGTCATTATAATATTAAATAAATGTTAAAAAAATTCCCGGGAAATCCCGGGAACCCGGATGAGTTCAATTTGTCCCGCTATCCCGGGATAGAAGGAAACACCCGAAACCAGAAAACCCTAATGCTAAGGTGGTGATATTTTGATTGATATTTTCTGTTTTTGACTTATTATTATTATTTATTATTCCATATTGTGTTAGCTAAACTTTCCTTTAAGTACGCATGAAAGAGCAGCTTTCATAGCAACTTTGTAGAGATTAAATCTTTGTTCACAATCGCAACAATCGCACTCATTAAATGCGATTGCAGTTGCGAGCGATGTGTAAAAAATGTGTGCGATTGTATCGCGATTGCGATTGCGATGCATCGTCCCATCACTAATATATACACAAAACCTTTGGTTAGCTTCCGCCGAATTGTTTCATTCTGACGAAGGTCAAGCTTTTCACTCCACCTTAGACCCACAGTTTAACGTGGAATCCGAACCACGCCCCACCAGCAGCCCAGCATCTTAACCACTAGGCCATCCAGGGTACCCATTTATCTACCAACCACTTTCTTTATGTGTGGAAGGATGAACAGCTGGGTTTTGCTGCGCGCCACCTGCCGTCACCGGTCTTCAGGATGCCCGGTATTTCTCCCGTGTCTAGTGATCGTCTCCATATCCAGTATAGGGGCTCAGCAATTGCATTCTTGCAATTTTTGATCAGTGTGGCATTCCATTTATCCGGTCTGCCGCTGAGTGTGTTTTTAGTTTCCCTATGGCTTGTGTAAATCGTCCTCGTAAAGTCGAAATCCGTTATACTTTCCCCTTGTGGTTCTTCTCAAAGAACGCGTTTCTATCGCATATCAATTTGTCAGTTTTTGGGATACTGAAAGATGATTCGTACTCTATATATATATATAAAATGGGATGAATTTCACACTTACATGTGAATGAATGAATGATGCAAACCCACAAGGAAAAATAAAAAATTATTCCAAGGCTTTTCGTGTATTGAACAATACACCTCGTCAGGGAATACTGTTGATTGCATGAAAAGCCTTCGAATCATTTTTCTTTTTCCTTGTGGCTTGAATTATATATATACAAAGGTGGGCAGTTGCGCCGCAAAATGTTGCGGCGCAACTTGCGGCGCAACATTTTTGGTTGCGCTTGCGCTTGCGGCGCAACTTTTTGAAAAGGGTTGCGCTTGCGCGTGCGGCGCAACTATTTCAGCAGAGTTGCGGTTGCGGTTGCGGCGCTACAAAAATTGTTGCGCGTGCCCACCACTGTAATATATATATATATATATATATATTATATATATATATATATATACACCACACATCAGCCTTGACAAGAGTTTAGTTCTCATCTTTGCATGGCAGTTTAACACCACCTACTCTCTTTTTGCTCGCATTTGGTAAATGTAGAATTACCATAATCGAAAGTCATAAAATTTCCGGCATCCCATTCCCTTCCCTCGAAATGGATTTAGAACAGGGTATATAAATTATGGCGCGTCCCCTTTGGGGGTTCCGTGACGAACTTATGAGAGTGGTGGCGCAAGAACTTGACTAATGAGTAACAGGGCATTTTCTGGTTTTCTTTAAAGATATTCCCTCTAAAATAAGAACTTCCTCCATAGAAATTGTGTTGCAGCAATCACACGCGAGTTTTGTCCCCCACATCCCGAGATTACCAAGTATATACATGGCACTGTTTCTTAGAAAGTGGGGTTGAGGTTGGGGGTTCGTATGAGCCATGAATTTCGGAATATGGGGGAGGCAACATAAGAACAGGAACATTTAATTTGATTAGGGTGAAGACAGACGAGGTTGAATTATACTGGTTTTATAGATGGTGTAGCACAGTGGTTCCCAAACTATGGGTAAATCACCCCATTGGGGTAATTTGGCTTTTTCAGTGGGGTAATTTGGCTTTTTCAGTGGGGTAATTTGGTACTCTGCAAGTACTTCCAAATTACAGAAAGTGCATAAATAAACGACATGGCAACACTGGGACTGGCTTTACGTGGTGTACAGGTAGGACCGGGGTCATTATGAAGGTATCCATGTAAAAATGGGGTAATGACTCAAAAAGTTTGGGAACCACTGGACTGTAACAGAACAGAATCGAATTACATAATCTCGACCTGCCTTAGGTCGACTTGCATAATGTCAAATGCAAAATTTCCGAACCTGCATAAAGTCAAACAATCCAATCTTATGTAGGCCTATTTATGTTAAATTAGTTTAAATTAGGTTAAGTTCGGTTAAATTATGTTAGGTTCGGTTACATTATGCCCGGTTAGGTCACGCTCGGTTAAGTTAGGTCTGGTTTAGGTTAAGTTAGTAATTTTCACTTAAAATGTGAAACGTGCATATTTAGACTTGTCATTTTCAGTTGAAATATTAAACAAACTCTAATATTGAGTTAAATCTTAAATGCATGAACCTACATAAGATCAAACTGAGATAATGTCGACATGCATATGAGGCCCTCCTAGGAATAAGTGGCTAAGCGACAGAAGTTAAAAAACGTTAGAAAAACACAGTTGAAAGTTGTACCAATTTGAAAGTGTCATAACTTTGGAATTTTGAAGATATTTTGACTTTATATGTTTTGTTCATTATTACTGATATAAAATTGCTTGTTTTTGCTAACATTTTTTTTTTAAATTTAGTTGAGTATAACTTTTTTGAGCTTCATAATTTGTTGGTTTAATTGTCCCCAACCAAATAAATTTGGAGGGGGCCATACTGGATTGAACGTGTCCGTCCGTCCGTTCGTTCGTCACATTTTTGTATCCGCGCTATAACTTTTGAAATGCTCAAAATAAATTGATGAAATTTCAAACACTGGATCGTGACAAGACTGAGTCCTAAGCAAAATTAGGTTCCTGCATCAGAAGTCAAGGTCACAAATAAAGATCAGAAGTCAAATGGAGGTTCGTGTAGTGTTAAGATTGGTCGCAAACTAAACATTTGTTCAAAACCAAAAAATAAATTTATATGAAGCTAATTATAATTTAGAATTTAAATGAACTTATTGTAACCTAACCTGACACTATCCTACCCGACACAAATAGACCTAACTTAACTTAGCAGAACTCTACTAATCCTAACCGTGCTTAATTATAATAAATCTTTGTGTTGTGTTCTATCAACCAACCAGGGTTCTATATATATATATACACACGTATCTCAAATATAAAATTAACCCGTACCAGTATTCGAACCCGGGAACAATAAATAATTAGTCGGGATTAATTTTGCCTTATGCAAAATCACAGTCAACTAAATTTCTGGTATTAATTAATGTTTAAAATATCCTCGCGTGGATAATAATAATAATAATAATAATAATAATAGTTTTTGGATGTTTAACCTCTCTTTCTTTATGATAAATTTATGTGACAGAAGGAAACCTACAGCTTTAAGTCGGATCCTGAATGCGGAGGATCGCGAATTATCTAACTACTGAATAGGTTGAATCTCGCTGATCTAACGGGAAGCTGCTTTGCAACGTGGCTACGACGTAGCCCACACTCGCTAGGACGACGTGAAGAAAACATGAAAATGTATTTGTAGAAAATATTGGCAAAATTTGTTTAGGATTGTAAAAATAAATAGATACAAAACTCGTTTACAATAGTAGAATATGCCTTCAGGATAAACATAGAACTCTATTTCATCATTCGAACCTAGGAAATTAATAATAGTTTCACTGAAACAATTTCAAGTTTTCAGATTTAAATGTAAAGAGCAAAACAGTTTGTATTCCTGAGCAATGAAGTCACTGAGTAGCCATATGTAGCGGGTTACAAGGGCAGAATTAGAGTATTCATGGGACCATAAATTCACTCAACGCTGTCAACATTGGTGACAGATTGACAGTGAGCGCGAGAAGGTTAATCAACGTTGCGTTAACACTGATTTTGAAAAATTGATTAAACGTTATGGTAACATTTATGAAACGAGTTAAATTGAATTTGAAACAAGAAAGTGAGGTACTGAAATTGCTATGATACAACCCAACTATTTCATTGTTGATTCTTGTAGTAAATATTCACGTTTATGTAAGAATACTTCACAAAATGTTTTTCTATATTTAAGTTTCGTTTGGACATTTTTGTTAGTTGAAAATGTTGTTCGTGTTTCGGTAGCTTTAAAAATAATTTTTAAGCAAACTTTTAAGGAAATTTCAGTTTAATATTAAATGAGATTGAATATCAATTTAGGTACAACTCTCTAACATTTGACTGACGTATCAGCCTCGTTCCATTGTTTTATTAAAATCCTAAAGAATCAATGTCGGTGTCTAATCAGAGTCGGTAACATTAACTGAAATCAACATTGAAATGAGTAATGCTTAAATCAATGATAAAACAACTTCGAACCCTGAACATCGAAAAATCTTACGATTGTTGGTTTAGGGTTTATGTGCTACATGGATGAGGGACTGTCCTCTGCAGTCAAGTGATGTAACAACTGTTAGATGGTTCGAATTACCCATAAAGCTGTAGCTCCCGTTCCCCCTCCGTTACATGGCATTACCTAAGGAGGTAAAACAACTTCAAACATATTGTTAATATTTTGCGTATCAAGAGACAAGAATGGTAAAATGCAAAAATCTCTCGTCAACGCGTTTCTCTCTCATTTTCCGTACCCAATATACTGTATATGTATATATATATATATATATATATATATATATATATATATATATATATATATATATATATATATATTATATATATATATATGCAGAAAAATTGACTGATTGATACTTAAAGTGTACAAATAAACTTTAATAGAAGCGTTAACGTGTGTGAAAAGTATAAAGAAATTATTAATCATTAATTAATTAATTTATTTTTAAAATTTTATAGTCACAAGGAAAAACCTCGAACTTTTACCTTACCAAGTAGTAATTTTTTGTCTTTTACAAATTTGTTTTTTGTGCGAAACATTTTTCGAGACTACGAATAGCAAATGTATAAATGTATTCCGCAGGGGATGATGACGATGTCTGTCTGTTCTATGTTCATTTATACACGCCTAAACGGGTGGAGTAATCTGCACCAAATTTAGTACACACATCATGGGAGAACCAGGGAAGGTTTTAGTAACACACTCGCCCCTTCTAGTCTTCTCCTAGGTTGAGTTGCAGGTTTTTTTCTTTTGGCTGCGCAAAGTGCAGCGGGTATTCTAGCGTTTATATATATAATATATATATATATATATATATATATATATATTATATATGGAATATCATGCACAAGCATGCACGATTCTTAATGGTACAGAAATACCCCATTAGGATTTGAGTAAAAGGTGAGGACGTTACCACCACGCTACGACAAGGTAATAGTACAACCTGGCATATATTTCAACACCCAAAGGAATACAGAACAACTATCGAGTCCAGAGGTGTTTTCAGTACTAGCCTCCTTTGATCTCGAGGCAATGACACCATTTCATTCAAATCTCTAGTGCAGTAGTTCCCAACTTTTTCTGGTTCAAGGCATCCCTGAGAAATTGTATCTTCTTTCGCGGTACCCCTGAGGTTTTGCCTCTCCCGCTGTTCAACATCCAGTTTCTTCCTGAGCACCCCACGTAACCTCAGACTGAACCTATATAATTCTTTCCTCTTCAGGGTAATAAATTCTGAATGGTTTTCTTCCATTTAAAATTTGCATATGTTGAGTGAGTCTTCAATTTTCAGTTAGTTATTTTTTGCATATTTCCTGGAATTTGGCAGCACCTCAAGGACGCACCTGTAGTATCCCCGTTGGGAAACACTGCTCTAGTATAAAACTGGGAACCTATAGATGGAATATCATACATCAACACCCACGAAAATAGTGCTTAGATATATACCAAATTGTATATCTCTTCACCTTATCGTAGCGTAATGGTTAGTGCCCTCACCTTCAACTAAAGAGGTACTAGGTTCGAATCGTGGCGGGGGCATTAGACGAAAGCGCTTGAGCACCATTTTGTGTTCCTTTCCTTCGTGGTTTTATTCATCATATATATATATATATACAGGAATACCTAAAAAATTCGTCGTTTCGCTGAGTCGTCGCCAATCTTTTACTACCTATAATTTCGCAATCCGTCGTCCATATTCGCAGATTCGTCGTTTTTTGAAAAAAAATGTGAAAAAAAACGATCGAAATTGACGAAATTCAACTGTTTGTCAACGCAAATTCACGACGAATTTCGAGGTATTCCCTATACGTACAGTATATATATAGGGTGAACCAAATGTAGGTGGACAGTAAATGATAACGTTTATTTTGAGAATACATATTTAATTTTTTTGTATACTATAATACAAAATAAAATTTAAATAAATTTAGTTATAATATTTAATATAATAAAACACAAACACCATAGTTATAATGAACACCATAGTTATAATATAATATAACACAAACCGTATTCAACCTACTGTCCACCTACTTTTGGTTCACCGTGTATATATATATATATATATATTATGAAACGCTTATTATTAATATAGATATACATGGATGAATGAACGTTTATAATATCCTCATACAATGTTTTCTTTGTTAGAAAAATCCCATTTTCTTGTCTAACTAAATATCTCCCCTTCAATGCATAAAAGAACCTTTTTCGTAAAAAAAAAGAAGTTATATATATATATATATATATATAAATATATATATAAAGCTTTTTATTTTCATCAAATACTCTCTTACACGCTTCATTCAGTCACTGAAAGAGCTCTTTTCTTTATGGATATGACAGAGTAAAAAGTCACTCTTAAAAGGGGATAATTTCTTTTTTTATGGATTATATATGTTTAAAAAGCTGCTTCGAGTACGGGCGTTTTGTGCGCGACGAGGCTATATCCAATTTGCATATCCCCACCCCTTAAGAAAGAAGAAAAATTGACATTTATATGCACAGACGAACAGCGTGTATATATATATATATACAGTATATTTGTGGTGGACCGGATGTCAGTTTTTCAACATCTGCGGATGCGGATTTTTAATTTCAACATCCGCGGATGCGGATATTTAGTTAATCTATCAATATAATATAGAATTAGGAATATATGACATAATTGTTTCAAATTTCGTGATATTACTATTATGGGAGGCAATGCATAAGAATTAAAATTAATATTAATGTTTTCATTATGATAAAAATAATAACTTTCTCAAGAGTTTCAGCCGCAGAAATTCAATGAAACAAGTTTCATTCAGTTTTCTGTGTTACCAGCTATTTATATTTTGAGGTTTATATATTTGTTTGTTCATTAATAATTAATACTTTACATGAAATGTGCATGACTAGACCTTATAAGCTACTTTATAAGCTAATTTAATTGTAAATTGCATAATTTATTAGAGGTAATATCCGCATAACATTCGCAGTCAGAAGTGCGGATGCGGATATTAAAAATGATGCGGATATCTGCGGATGCGGATATTAAAAATAATGCGGATATCCAGTCCACCACTAATATATATATATATATTCTGTTGTGTAGAATGCCGCAGTCATTGAATATTTCGTCTGGAAGAACCACCAATATGTCATCGGTGTTAATGGAAACCTGTAAATTAGTTTTACTCATGATCTCTGAAATTGGTTTCAACTGACTGATAAATAACACTGTACAACAAACTTACAAACTTTTTCTTCCTTTAAATGAAACGAAGTGATTTTTATAAATTTGGATGCGCTGAGTTCAAATCTGATGTGAGAATACCTCTATCACCCACCGTTTTGAAGGGAAGTGTAATAAAAGTCTTATATACAGATTAGAATATATTGAATACCTCAACGTAATTATTACGAGATCGGAACAACAATTAAAATCTTTTTGCTGATGTTTTTCCTTTGTACATACTCTCGGAAGTTTCCCTAATGAAAAACCAGCAATATTCAGCCAACATACTGGAATTCCACCTTCCCTGGAACCGCGTTTGATATAATTTGGATAAGTTTTGTGAAACATTAATGTACTTTTCTGGAAAAATGGTCGGTGTTAGAGAGAAAATAACAACATATTCGTAATCAAAATACATATAAATCGGCAGAATTTGTGCAAAGGACAGAAATTGTGTGGTGCATTGTAATTGGTGTCCCGTTGAAGTTTTGATCTTAGGAATTCTGCGCACTTTTCATTAGTTACTTTTTTAGCATTTATGTTAAAATAATATTATAGTGATCAAATGAGTATGGTCCAAATCTCTCAATATATTTTAATAATGTTATACAGTGGTGCTCATAAGTATTCGTGCAGAGAAATAGTCCGGTTATATTCGTCCTTAGCTTTTGTACTATGCGGAGGATAGTTACGAAAAGTTTACTGTTCGTTTGAAAAAAATTTAACAGATAAAAAATTAGTTTAACTCCGACATACTGTATTAAGGAAAATAAAAAAGTTAAGGACGTTTTCCAGTTTATGTACCGTTTTCTACAATGTTGGCTTTTATGCAACTTTCTAGTGTTTCTTTGCTTCTGTTAGGCACAGCATAGAGTAAAACAGAAGGTTAGGTTAGGTTAGGTTAGGTTAGGTTATCAAGAACTTACCTCTCTTAAAAAGTTGTTATAATCGACGGCGGTTGTATGACCAATCAAAAATAAATTATATGAAAAACGGTACACAAACTGGAAAAGGTCCAAAGTTAAAATGCGAAAGGTTTTGTACATTTAGTTAAAAAATTTAATACTTTGTGTGTCCGCCTTTTGCTTGAATGACTTCAATGATTCATTTTGGGTATTTTTTTTACAAGGTTTCGACATCTCCCAATAGAAATTTTAGCCCATTTTTCTAAAGAAAATTGGGTTCACCTGAAGATCAGGGCCCCCAGCCTTCGTTAGTTAGCCTTATAAGGCTAACTAACAAAAATATTACGACTTAACCTAACCAATCGTTAGGTCAACTGTACGCCCTTGACGATTGGTTAGGTAAGCCGTGATATTTTCGTTAGTTAGCCTTATAAGGTTAACTAAAGAAGGCTAGGGACCCTGATCTTCAGGTGATCCGAAATTGATGCAGTTCATTCAGATTCGAAGGGTTTCTCTTGCTTTCTTCAAATCAAACCATAAATTCTCAATTAAATTGAGATCTAGGCCTTGACTGGGCCACTCGAAAAGCTTGAAATTCTTTGGTTGAAGCCATTTCATTGTGCTCTTACTTTTATGTTTTGGATCATTATGTTGTTGCAGTACCCAACTGCGACCCATTCGCAACTCACGAATTGAAGGTAATACATTTTCTTCTAAACTCTCCTGATTTCTTCAAAGTCAAGATTCCATTGATGACAACGAGCTTTCCTGGACCAGAAGCACTAAAGCACCCCTAAAGAAGCAAACTGCCACCACTACCACCATCATGTTTAACCGTAGGAAGGATGTTTTTTCCTCGAATGTAGTATTTGATTTTTGCCAAAATACCGTTGCTCGTTCTTCCGAATAATTCAGTTCTGGTCTCGTCTCTCCAAAGAACTTTCGTAGCGGAGGTTTTCTTCGTGCAACTCTCCATGAAAACCATTCTTTCTCAATGTACGGCGTACAGTAGAGAGATGGACATCGATCTTAGACAGTCTTAATGTTTGGCAAATATATCTTGCAGTCACACGTAGATTCGCAGCAGTCATTTTTCAATCCGTCTAGCTGTACGTTCTGGAATCTTGCAAGGTCGTCCACACATTGGTAGAGGTTTGATTAATCCAAAGCCTTGCAGCAACCGTCGTAAATGGAATTCGAAGTTCTTCTCCTATCTTCCTCTAACTCTTCCAGACTCGTGTGCAACAGTAACAGATCTCTTAAGATCTCTAAACAGCTCTTTACCACGACGACCCATTGCTTACCAATGGCTTGCACATTGTACAGTCATTCGTCTTCCACGAAGATTCACAGAGAAAATTTTAGAATTCAGAATTGCCAACAGTCTCTAATCAATAAACAGGCAACTACTGATTAAATTTTTTAATTCTTAAGCAAAAGGTAGACACACAAAGTATTAAATAATTGTGTAAATAAATGTACGAAAACTTTTGCATATAGGGGCCTACCTTTTTTTCTTTTACCTCAAATTCTTGATATTTTACATTATATGTTGGTTTTTTAAACGAACGTAAACATTTCATAACTATTTTATGCATGGTACCAAGATAAGGACAAATATAACTGAAATATTTCTTTGTACGAATACTTATGATCGCCATTGTGTGTGTGTATATATATATATATATATATATAAAATAATGACAATAATTGTAATATAATTCTTAATTGAGACAGATTATGACTTCTTACTTTACAGTTACTGAACAGAAACTAATTTCTGTTAAGTTTCAACAGTAAAACTTAAAATGAAATGAGTAACAGCAAAACGTAACAGTTTACAACTTAATTAAAATTTCTACACGGTGCAGGTAGCTTTAAATGCCACTTAATGGCCAAATAAAATCGATCGAAATGAGCGCTCCAGTCCTTTTCATATGTCGACAAAGGGGCGGGGGTGAGGGGAGATCGCTCTTTAACCCGAATTTAGACGTTTCGAGGATGGAGTTATCACTTTCAGAACAAATGATAATTAGGAATTGACTACTTCAGGTGACGGAATAGCTATTGATTTAATTCAACTTTTAAAGGGGTTCGACTCGTTGAACAAATGAGAAGAAGAATTAATTTCATTAATTTAACATATTTTAACTAAATTCATGAATTCTTTCTAGTAATCAAAAGTAATCCGACAAATTTTACGAAAAGTTACGATTTTGGTGTATAAATTGCTCAAATTCCCAATTTAACATTTTAAACTGATGAACTTTTGCGTTCTATTTTACATAAAATTGATATGAAATTAAAGTTAATATACGAATCTAGCCAAAAATATATGAAATTGAAAGAAATTGAAAATGAATCGGGATGGCGAAATCTTGCTTATAACCTATTGGTAGGATATGAGAGTATATATATATATGATTTTCTAAAATTTGATTAAATTTTAAATTCGTTTTAATTAAACGATAAATAATTATTGTAATAAATTATTTAATTACGGTCATCATTATTTTTTCTTCTTTAAATTTAGGGATCAAATCTTTTATCGTGTATTTTGAAAGATTTATTCCACTATTGTAATTGTGACATGTCATGTCATGTCATGTGTTCGACAGATAAAACTGTTTTGACGACCTTCTATAATACTTAACTTAAATGAACCTAACCTAAAGTATATGAAGAGAATTGCCTGACATTTAGGCATGCATGTCCGTCTCTGGTAAGGGTAACGATTTTTCTTTCCTGTAAAGCGAGTAAATATCCTTTCGTATGATGGAAATTGGTATTGTAAAACCGGAAGTAGACGGGAAATAAACTCTTCCACGGTCACCATCGGCGTTCATGCGACATTACGCCAATGTATCTGGTTTACGTTTTCTGAGAGCGCTATTATTGAAAGTTGGCATGTACCGTCAAATACGAGTTGTTAACGACATTTTCACGTCGTGAGATTCTATCGACATTTTGTTTTCGGTTAGGTTAGATTACGATAGCATAGGTTAGGTTAGGTTCGGTCATGTTAATTAAGGTTATTAGAATTGACAAAAGTGCCCATCAACGAGATATCTCTATGTAGGTCCGTCGAATATACAAATATGATACATAAAGCAAAGTTTATTTATATCCATGACAACAAGATCTAAGACTGTCTAACTTGACCTGACCTGACCTAACCTATATAGTATATACACCTAACTTTATTTATAACAAAGTAACCCATCTTAATCTAATCTAACCTAATCTAGGATTAAATGGTGGCTTAACCTGACATGGATTGGTAATTTAATTGGAAATACCTGCGAAAAAGTCTCTTACGAATAAGGATAAATAATAAAAGTATAACAACACAAGAGTATATATAGAAACGTACTTCTGAAATATACAGGGTGGGCCATAAATCGCTTTACCGAAGTGAGTTTCGTTATAATACGAAGGTAAAGCGACTTATGGTCCACCGTGTATCTGAGAAAACGAAGATCAATGTATAAATTCTAAAGTTTTATGGTTTCTTCGTAAAAGACAAGAGCGATAACCTTTTATTCTATAATTTATTAAAAATATTTAGGAGTAGAATATTTAGGACATCCGTAGTGGCGGATTATCACTGAGGCTATTGAGGCTGAAGCCTCAGGCTCCCATGCTTGAGGGGGCCCCTAATCAATTGAGTTTCGATGCTATAATTCGAGATTTTGCAAACTACTTTGATTAAATATGATAGAGTACACAAACTGACAAATTCCTTGTTTTATTTATGTATATAAAGTCGATGAAAAAGAAAAGGACCTCATATGATCGTTTTTCCAAGCGCGTGTCCTACGTTAATATCTTTGCCCCCGGCCAACAACGTCAAATGTTGAAAAAAATAGGTAATTTATATACATATTTTCAGATCGGCTCTTTGTCTTAAATAATGCATTTATATATTTCCCATAGCATTATATCGTTGCTAGGCATGAAATAACACACGCAAAATTTCATGACTCTAGAGTAATATCTTCTGTCCCGAGAAAAGTCTAAATGTGGATTATAATTACGTTTAATGCGGTTATAAGTACGATAAGTACTAAGTACAGCTCCTCGCTTGCGAATTTTATAAAATTAGCAACCCAGAACTCACCACGAGGAGGTGGGGCTGTACGTCGAGTTCCACCCTATCCAGCCCCAACCACCCTTCCTTTGGCTGCATGTCGATTTACATACGGTAATCTTTCTTAGAATCAAATATCGTGGAATTTTTGTTCGGGAGTGAAGACGGGAGCGGATGAATCCGTCCCTCTCTTCTATTCCACTTACACTGGCAGAGGCTTCGGTTACTAATTTGATGAGTCTCTCGACCGCTTGAGATTGACAAGGGAATAGTGGGGTCAGTCATCAGGCTGGTCTCCGTCTCAACAAACTCTTTTATTCGGGTATCAGGTATTTTTTTGTAACGGGGGGTTCGGTCACCTCAGCGTTTGCCAGTTGATCATTCGTAATAGTTTTGGACTATCGTAGAAGCAGCTCAGGCATGGCGAAGGCTCGAATTTCCCCCGCGGTGTGATTGTTTTGATCGGCTTTAATATTCTTCTCCATCCCAATTCTCTTATGTGTGCTCATCGGCATGTAGCATGGAGATCAAAATATTTCTGGGTGAGCAAAGAAAGAATTTCTACGGAGGACTTTGTTGGCGATTGTCTTAGATCTTTGAGGCATGGTCTGAGAGAGACGCATCATTTCGAAAAATGTTTTGCGCCCTCAGGAAACTGGAGTTTTTTTTATCTTAAACCAAATTGGTGCGTAAACTGTCATAATGAATCGCACAATTTCGTTGAAGGTGCTGGAGGGTTCACTGGTTGAAACATAGAGGCGCAGAAATCTATTTGCTGTTGTCAGCCACCTGGAATGCGCCATCTTACTGGATTTCGAGCCGCCAGAGCTGAAGAGCAGCTACCGCTCGACACTGCTCTGTAGATGCCTAACAAATATTTTTGGTCAGTGCTCAACTCGGCATCATCTATGTCAATGTCGGGAGATGGAATGGCATCGAATTCTGTAATTGGAAGTTTTTCGCAGTCGTTCAGTTGTTTTCCAACTGGTCCAGTAAAGCCCATTGGCCCAGTTGTTTTGCCGTCCAAGTCTTGAATGAGGTGTCGCAGTGATAATTCATTACCGTGTAATAGCTATGATCCACTGAACTGGCCTTGTAGTTTCATTTCAATCATACGAATGGCTCAACCCTTTCGACTGACGCGTCAGTGGCAGCTGCTGCTGGCAGCACTCACCAGAGATGACCTTTAAACCCTAGCCTAGAGTCATAAAATTTTGCGTGTGTGTTATTTCATGCCTAAGCAACGATATAAATGCTATGGGAAATATATAAATGCATTATTTAAGACAGAGCCGATCTGAAAATATGTATATAAATTACCTATTTTTTCAACATTTGACGTTGTTGCCGGGGATGCATATTGAAATATTTTAAAAATTATAAGAAAAATACGTTTTTGACTACTAAAATATGATTTTCATCGCTCTGCCGGGGGCAGAAGATGATTACCTATTAAGCTAAGATTTTGCAGAGGCTATTTTCTCATGCATACGCAAGTTTTTGTCTCTATTAGAATATGGAAATCGAAAAAAATGTAAAATCGATCCACCCTACCTGAGTGTACATGTATTGTTAATAAAAAGCTATAGAGAAGGGCCCCCATATTCTTCATTGCCCCGGAGCCCCGAGGTGTCTTAATCCGCCTCTGGACATACGTAAGAGTACGATACACATAGGGGTTTACCCAGTGCTCGAACGGGGTTGGGTGGGGGGAGTTGAAGAGTAAAGTAAGACAAAGTACAAAGATCCCTTACCTTGTCATAATAATTTGTATATTTTAAACTGTTTGAAGCTATTTGACTTCTCTTCAAGTCTTGGCTTTTTTTTTATAACTAATCTATCCATGGTAATGAGTGATCAAAATTTATATCGGCGCATTTGCTCTGTTTGAAACATCGATAATGGATTAGTTGCAATGCCTGTCATTCTTCAAATGTATCCTCGACTTTAATTGCTAAATTTTTGTTTGTATGACGTACCGCCGCATACCGGCCCACTTGAGCACTGCACATCTGGAGATTAGCACTCGTTTTCATTTGTTATTTACTTTTTCGAGTACAACCCACGCAAGGAGTGTCCCGAGACAGTCTGTGAAATGTAGAGAAGGGCAATGATGAGCTCGCTGCACGTAATATGTGGCTCGACTAGGTTTTTCTTTTAAATGGGAACTTACTTTTTCCGGTCGGTGGCGTTACCGCCCGTCTCAGCTCCTAGGTTGTACGAAAGCCAGTGAAACGCAGCAACTGGAGTACTGCAAGGTGGACTGGTAAGTCACTTGACTTCCGAGATATTACGATTCCAATTGCAAGAACTGCAGCATGCCACCATATGGTGAAAAAGGTTTATTTCCCACCCAACCTTTAAGCAAACATGGTAGACTTTTTTTTTCATCAATATAGTGATATAGGGTTGCCAGATGTCCTTCACAAAAATATGGACACCAGCAGCCGGGGGGTGGAGGGGTTAAAGTAAAAACATATTTTCTTCATTACTCGCAAATCGGTTCATTAGATGCTTTATAAAATAAGTTAATTATATGGATAAATAACACTTTAATCGGAAAATAATACTGGAACCGACTTACAAATAACATTGAAAACATTTAGGTACAATTAATGAAAAGAAATCAACTTTATCCGCATTTAACTTTTATTTTGAACAAAATTACATATGCACAAAATTCCATCCAATACAGGGCTGTATGAAACTATCGAATTCTTTATCAGATCGCGATAGAAAAATATGTAAAATAATTATTGATTTTAAAAAACAACAAATTATGGATAACCAAAAAAAGCAGACGATCTATTAAAGTTACACCTATTAAGACAAAAATAAAAAAGCAAAGACATAAAGACGTGGTTTACTTTTACGTGTCCGGTATTCTTTGATTTTTTTAACCGGACAGAGAACCCAAATACCGGACTGTCCGCTTCAATACCGACCACCTGGCAATCCTAAATTAGCGAATGTAAAAATCTTTTACACGATTTTTTATTACAAAACAAAAAATATCTCTCAATCCGATTAACCAATCGCTTGACCAATAATAATATACTCGTATAATAAAACCTCGTATACGGAAAGAATCATCATACGGTTTATGTCATAAAACCTAACTATTATTCTGGTTATAAAACCTTTAAATTGTACTAGAAAAGGGTAAAGTTTTATAACTTTTATAATCTAAGAAAAGAAATAAAAATGTTCGTAGAGAAAGAAAAAAAAAATGGCGCTCAGAAAATATCGTCGTACATCTGCCAACTGAAAATTCTTACCATTTTAATTTTACTCTTATTTTTTTGAAGATATGTAAAAAAACTGTGATAGAAAAATGTGGCAACAGTTCATTAGTAAATGCAAATTATTGACTGTATTTATCTTCTTCAAAAATTACTATTTTTAAAACTAGCAAAAAATTAAACTTTCTAGATCAAGAAAAACTTATGAAGACACTTCGTAGCCTCAAACGAGTTTCAGACATGTCAAATCATGCTAAATTGGGCTAAAGACTCCGTTTCGTAAGTATAAACGAATGCAAGGAAAAGTTTTTAAACTTCTTTTTACATCTTAAATTAGACTCGAAAAATTTAAGGAAAATTGACTTAATAAATGCGAAGGTCATACGACTTACATTTCTCATTATATTTCTCTCTCTCTCTCTCTCTCTCTCTCTCTCTATATATATATATATATATATGATGCAAGTCCACAAGGAAAAAAGGAAAAGAAAAATGATTCCAAGGCCTTTCGTGTATTCGGAAGTACACCTCGTCAGGGAAGTGACGAGGTGTATTTCTGAATACACGAAAGGCCTTGGAATCATTTTTCTTTTTCCTTGTGAGTTTGCATCATTCATTCATTCATTTCACGTGTTTAATTGTGAAATTCATCCCATATATATATATATAAAGAACTAAATTACTGGGAAAGGTTACGAGAACTAGACCTATATTCACTGGAAAGGAGAAGAGAGAGATACACCATTATTTACACTTGAAAAATAATGGAGAAACTAGTCCCTAATCTTACTCTGAACCCTATAACTCCCCAAACAACGGTGGAAAATAGAAACGGTAGACTGTGTCTTAATAACTGTCTTATTCCCAAATTAAAGGCGAGACAGGGAGCATCCTTAACCTGAAAGAAAATAAAAATCACGTTAAGAATAGCGAACCCATAGGGTGTGGGTTCGCTATTCTTGACATGGATCATTTTGGGTTCCCTATTCTTGACATGGAAACTTTTGGGTTTGCTATTCTTAACATGGAGAATTTTGTAAAAACCATTATTTACATAGGATAAAATTTGAATGCCCGGTTAGGTCAACTGTACGCCCTTGACGATTGGTTAGGTTTAGTCGTGATAGATTCGTTAGTTTTAACGAAAATATCACGACTAAACCTAACCAATCGTCAAGGACGTACAGTTGACCTAACCGGGCACTCAATGAACCTAACCGGGTATTCAGTTGACCGAACAGGGCATTCAATTAACCTAACCGGGCATTCAGTTATTTTTTCTACCCTTCGTGTGTGGGTAGCAAAAATATCCCGCATATCAAGTATGGGTGTTCGGTGTAGTTGATACAAGTACAACCCCATCAGTTGACTATATGGAAATAGTGGAGCATATTTTTTTTTCGAAGTATTTTTCCCTGTTGAAACATTAGGTTTGCCATTCTTAACTTGTTGAATTTTGGTTTCGCTATTCTTAACATGTTTAATTTTGGGTTCGCCATTCTAACATGAGGTAAATGGGTTCGCTATTCTTAACCTGATCCGAAAACAGTTTTGTGGTGAGAGGACCAAAACTGTTTAATCAGCTGCCCAAAGACCTAAGAAACACGAAGGGAATTGCAGTGGACATCTTCAAAAGAAGATTAGACGCCTGGCTCAGAACAGTCCCCGATGAGCAGGGCGTAGCTGGCTATGTGAGGTGGAGAGCAAGAAACCAACTCATACTTCACCAGCCAACTCGAGAGGAGGGGGCGACAAGCTTGACCTTCGCGAAATGAGGAATCATCGCACGGAACCTTTGTAAGGTATATATATATATATATATATATAATCACCACTTCTCTTTGATCAACGAAATTTGGCGACATTGGGTCTAATAAATAGTTGGATGGGAAACCTTTTTCTGCGCCCAGATAATGTTCGGGTCCTACGTAAAGCTGTAGGTCCCCTCCATCACATGACCTTAGATGTTGCGAAGAATGTTAGACTCCGTATAACACACACACACACACACACACACACACATATATATATATATATATATATATATATATATATATATATAATAAATAGTAAATGTACATGTGTATCCACGTGGGCAGTGAGGAGAGAAATGGGTGCAATTTTCATAGGTAATTAAGAATAAATGGAGTAATAGATTAGTTTTATATGCTTTTATTTTTCATTACGAGAAGTTTTAAGCGATAATTAAAAGTAATAAAATTATTAATAATTTACACGACCTTATGATTATACCTGAATGCAGCCAACAGATATATTTCAACGCTATAAGCACAAATTTTCAAGTTTTCCTTATAGTCAAAAGTTAAAATTAGATACATTTGTCCTTTTTCCTAGTTTAGTTTACCATAAATAGCGCATTTAAGTTGATTTAAAATTTTTTACTGAGGGAGTTCTATTTGTTGTTGTATGTGTTAGCTATGAAAAGACTCAAATTATTGTTAATCTTATCTTCAGAAATAATAATTTTATCTATTTTGAGTGATCAAACTAGTCGATGGCCCAGAAATTTCGAATCGAAATCTAAAAGTATCCCCAAAAACATAAAAAGAAAATGGGACTATAATGAAAATTTTAAAAATATTACAAACATTGTTTTGTGGACTCAAATTCGTTCAGGCTCCCGTTTTACTGGTAAGATTTTAAACGTAAATTTTAAAACTTTTTACAATGAAGAACCGGTGAAGGAATTGTACGAAAGCAAAACACCAAATGTAAAGGAGATTAATATTACGAAATTTCTTAAGGATATTTTTAATTGTCAGTTTAAATTATATCCAGATTATTACAAAATTAGGAAACAGTTTGTACATTACCAGACGAAAGATTCTCAAAGCATCCATTACGATGTCCTAAAATCTTCTAATTTAACTTTGCCTTTCGAAGAAGCTTTGTGTGAATATGCGGATTTTCGTGTAGCGAGGGTGGTTGTTGCGAGTTTCAAAATATTGGAACCTTTACTAAAAGATGAAAATTTTGTTCTTCGAGTTATTTACCTCATGAGGGATCCCAGAGCTATTATGAAATCCAGAAAAGAATTAGAGTCAGCGTTCGGCAGGAATAGTATTCTCGCGTATCACCCTTGTGAAAAACACCGGGAAGACATCTTTTGGGCAAGAAAATTTCAAAAAATAGCACCTCACAAGTTAGTATTTGCTCGGTTTTTTATTAAAATAAAGTAGATTTCATTTTGTCTTGTTTTTCATTTTTGATCTTGAACTAGAAGACAAACGTACCGAACTTTCACCAAAGGGGGTGTGATGTCACAAAAGTAGTTACAAGTGAATTTACGAAAACGGTGAATTTTGTGTATTTTTTATAGCTTATTTTTAGCTTCATACTGAGCGAGTAACTTTGGTTTTCAAATGTTAGTTACAGGTCATGTTACTGAGTTTTAATTACTAAGTTTAAGTGTACGAACGAGGACCAAACTATATATAGAGTGGCCACAAAGTCCCTTTGCAGTGAAATTACAGCATATCTGTATGTTGCCCTTTTTTTCATGCAAAGGGACTTTGTGGACACCCCGTAGGGTGGTTTCGGCGTTTTAAAATCCTTAGTTTTCGTTGTTTCCAAGATAAAGTACTCATTTCTTATCCTAACTCTATGAAAAGAGAGTTTTCGTCAAATTGTGGATTACAATAAATTCGACGTTGTTGTTGTCATAAACTTGCATGACAAAAACCTTACCCCTTTCCATACCCGTGCGACTGTAATATCCCACTGGAAATAATAATAATAATATAAACCCTACTACTGTAACATTTGTCAGAAATGGAACCTAAAATGTGTATATTGTACAGGGTGAGCGAAAAGTCCCTGTGCACCTGTCCACTTCCAACACAGTGCAGGTACAAGTTCACTACACTTCTTGCAGGTGCACAGGACCTTTTCGCTCACCCCGTATATGTGTATATTGTATATTTGTATTTGAGTAATATAATATTACTCAAATACAAATATTTGGTTTTCGATAACACTAAATTTTATACTTTTGGTTTAAAAAGAAAGGCTTAAATTGGAGCAAAAAGGTTAAAACGAAGAGATACATTATATAATTACGACATATTTGGAAAGCTTTTGTAATTCGTCGTCAGTGTGGAATTTTTTTTATTTCTTTTAATTGAAGATACGTTTTGGGGGGGATGGGGCGTGGGGGGCAATTTAAAGAAATTTGTTAAATTGTTTTTTTTTCTAAATTTCAGTGTAAGTTTTGGGATCAGATTGTTTACTGTTTGTATTTTGAAAGCTTTATTATATTACTGTAATTGTAGTGTGTGTGTGTTCGGTCTGTGAACCCGTCTTGATGACCTTCAATTTTAAACCTGTGAACCGATTTTTTAAAAAAATTTTAATGAAGAAAATCCTTTTCAAGATCAACGTGCGGTCGATCCCTCTGCAGCATCCCGCCTCATTTGTAGATTTAGTGGAGGAGGGAATTGCTTTTCGATTCCTCCTACGTCGTAGCCAGCCACGTACGCATGGCTGGTCAGGGACTTTGTACAGGAACCTGTCCAGCTGGTTCTTGAAGTTATTTAGGTTGGTGTACTGGAGGTTCCACAGTTCTTTGGGCAGGACATTAAAAAGTTTTGGGCCTCGTATTCCGAGGGTATTTTCCATCCTCGTTTTCATGGCCCCTGTCCCACCGTAGCTGGGACAGTACAAAATCTGCCTCTTCTCTCATTCCAGTGTGTTCCTATTTTGTTTCTAAGGTTAGAGACAAAACCCTCGAGTATTTTCCGCATGAATATTATTGTGTACCGCTCGCGTCTTCTTTCCAGAGAGCGAGTTTCGCAGATTGTAATATATAAAGCTTCACCTTTCATTTCCTCTATCTTAGAGGTAAAAGTCCTTTGTATAGCTTCTGTGTTCGCAATGTCTCGTTTTCTGTATGGGCTTGTGAGTATTGAGCAATAATCAATTAGTGGTAAGACTAGAGTCTTCCATAATTATATCATGATGTTTGCTTTTCTGCTGTGGAAGTTCCCCAGATGATTTCCATTATTTTTTTTGTAGCTGCGTTATTTTCATGTTATAATGCTCTCTGTATTCTGCATCCAATGACATTACTCCAAGATCCTTGAATTGTGGGTTTGGTGTTATCTGTTTGGCTTGCAGAGTTTGTCCCCTTTATTCTGTAGCACCTTATTCCATATCTTAGAAATTGGAATTTTTGTTCGTTGAACTTCATATTTTTGTCTACCATCCCCTTCAATAATGTTTCAATATCAGTTTGTAGTATTTCTGTGTCACCTTCGTTCGATATTTTCTTGCATATCTTTGTCATCCGCGGAACACGATACGACACTGCCACTAATATCTACATCAATGTCTGCAATCATTATTATAAACAGCAAAGGAGTTAATACTGTACATTGTGGGACAAAGCTCATGACTTCTGAGACTTCAGATTTAACTCCACTTACTACCACTCTTTGTAGTAACCTATTAACAGGTTCGTGCCCGAACTTGTTCTTGGTGATTTGTATCATGTCAAAAATTCATCTGGATTTCTACTTTCTTCTCGGACTTAGGGGTGCTAAACACAGAGTTATATTATTCCTTAAGCAGTTCGCTCATTTTTCTGGGTCATTTGTGTATTGGATTGCCCCAGCTATCAACGGACCAGTACTCCTTTACACTGCATTTTCTTTTCGCTAACGTGTAGAAGTATTTGGTTTTTTTTTCCTTCTTACCTTGTTTTTCCTCCTCGTTTGTGTTATGGATGGATCTTTGTTTTAGGTCTACTTCTATTTCGCATATTTTTTTATACAGTTTGAGTCTCCTTTCTTTAGTCCCTGTGGAGATTTTCTACATTTCGTTTCCGTTGTGCAAATAGTTGTCCTGACTTTTCCTTCGAGCTTGCTACGTTTTCGTTTTTGTCTCTGGAAATGTTCAGCAATATAGGTTTAGCTTCATTTTCTGGAGTCATCTCGTGAAGTATTAATTTGCAATTTGCTTCCTTTAAATCTTCATTTACGTTTTTCCAATCTACTTTCTTTGAATTTATAATTAAACCTTCAAGTATTTCTTCTGACTCTCTGGGATGCGTTATGGACCTCTGATTACTAACTTAATTGCATATCGATTACGTTATGGTCGCAGAAATTTGTGTGCGTTACCTTTTTATATTTTATTATCTCATTGTTATTTGTTATAATTAAATCCAAAACGTTCTCTTTTCTAGTGGTTTCACAGACTTCCTGGGTAAGTGCATAATGTTCCATAATATCTAACAGCATTATTGCCCGAGTTCTATCGTCTTTTGTAATGTTACCATGAAACTTTTCTCTCTCTCTCTCTCTCTCTCTCTCTCCTCATATATATATATATATATATATATATATATATCTATCAGCAAAACAACCACAGGGAAAAGGAAAACAAAGTCCGAGCGCTTTCGTGATATATTCACATTATCAAGGAGGAACAGAAAAATAGACGGAGATTACAAAGTAAATGAGTTAAATAGACAAGCAAAAAATTCACAATCGGCACCTCAAATTAAAGGCCTTAAAGCCCTCTAAAGATTTTTTCAATTGATAACATAATCTGTAGGCTGATAAATTACAAATTTAAAAGAAGTATACTGTATAGATGAAATTAGACAAAAAAAACAATACAGAGAACAAAAATTATTATAATGGTTATTAACACTAATATTTAATTAAAGCACGCAATTAATTGGCAAGAATTTAATGAAAAACGAATAGATAACATAGATAACAAATAGATAACATAATCTGTAGGCTGCTAAATTACTATATAGATGAAATTAGACAAAACACCAGTACAGGAAACAAAAATTATTATAATGGTTATTAACACTAATATTTAATTGAAGTAGGAAATTAAGTGGCCCCGAAATTAAAATACAGTATATATATATATGTGTGTGTGTGTGTGTGTGTGTGTGTGTGTGTGATCTCCACCACCAGGATTCGAACCCTGGACCTCTGACTCAGAGACGCAGGCGTTGACCATTAGGCTATGATAGGAAAGTCAGCAACATCCTGGCGACATTTCATCACATGAGGAAACTTAACGTTCTGTCAGATAAATTTGAATTAAATTTTCCATTGCAGTGCAGGGAGTTAGCACGTAAAGTACCTCTAAACGCTAAAGCGTTGTTTCCTCGGATGATTAAATGTCACCAGGTTGTAGTCAACGTTTTCCTGTCATAGCCTAATGGTCAACGCCCGTGTCTCCGAGTCAGAAGGCTCGGATCCTGGCGAGAGATAAATTTTGCATAAGCAAAAAATGCGCGGTTATGCGTTTATACAGTAGTACATGTGTATTATTACCGGGAATCCGTGTAACTAGGGATTTCATGAAATCCCTAAAATGTTCAGGGATTTCATGTAAGGTTAAGTCGTGATATTTTCGTTGGTTTTAACGAAAATATCACAACTTAACCTAACCAATCGTCAAGGGCGTACAGTTGACCTAACTGGACATTCAATAATTTTCTGTAGGTTTAACGAAAATATCACAACTCAACCCTGCATAAAATCCCTGAACATTTTAGGGATTTCATGAAATCCCTAATTTCACAGATTCCCTGTAACATATACAGTATATTATCGGCACTGATTCCTTTTCACCCGGCAATTTCTTTTTTCCCGGTTAGGTCAACTGTACGCCCTTGACAATTAGTTAGGTTAAGTCGTAATATTTTCGTTAAAATATTGCACTTATTCCTTTTCATTTTAACAAAAATATCATGACTTAACCTAACCAATTGTCATGGGCGTACAGTTGACCTAATCGGGTAAAAAGAAATTGCCGGGGGGGAAAAGGAAAAGTGCCATATTATCAAACATACTTATTCTGGACTTCATTTATCAAGTTTTGTGGTAGTTTACAATATTTTGACATAAGTTAAAGCTAAGTTAGTTTATCAGAGTGTCAATACAATGTCCCGTCTACGAAATGTTTATGGTCCACTTTATTAACCTTTATTATAGTTTATATATATTTACATTTAACTATTCATAACCTTTCAATGTTAAATTGGAAAACATCTTAGTGTAAATAAGATTATATAAACACTTCTAATTTTAAAATGAATACAAACTGGGTAGAAAAACAAACTCATTTACATATTTTTCCACCTTGTGGGCTCAAGTCTGAAGCCTTTTTCAAAATAGAAGAAATAAAATTTTATAGGAAACAAGTGCCTTGTTAGAGTAAATTGCGTTCGTGTAATAAAATTATGGTTGGTAAATGTCCAAAGATACAATTCAGATAAATGAAACTTTGAAAATAGTTAATCTAAAGGGTGGGCAAAACGTCTGGCACCCCCTCAAAATATTCGCATATCTAATTTTTCGCATTCTAGTAATTTTTTCTTTGTTAAATTAAATTTTAAAAATGTCAATGTGCAATAAATTCCTTTCTTGTACACGATCTTATTTTGAGGGGGTGTCCAGACCTTTTGCCCACCCTGTACTCTTCGGCCTACTGGGGTTCCATAAGAAAGAGACCTCGCTCTCATTGAACTCCCCACCCAACTCCGATTTTTTTTACGACTCTTGTGTCCATGATTTTGCGTGTCTGTGAAAATTCTTTAGGGGCCATTCAATTATTACGTAACACTCGAAGGGCTTTGTTATCATAGGGGGAGGGCGGTATAGCTGAGTGTTATGTAACATAATCAACAGTTTTAATGGAAATAAAACTCTCTGATATGCTCATGCAGTTTAATCAGAAATAATGTCACATGTGTATATATTACTATACTGAACAATCTATACATAATATGCATACTTTACATATGCACAGGACTAGGTCGTAGCCAATGTCGTAACACCGTTTCCCGTTGATCAGTGAAGTTAAGCGACATTGGGTCGGATAGTAGTTGGATGGGAGACCGTCCGCTGCGTCCAGATTAAGTAGCGACCCGTGGTTCGGATTTCACGTAAAGTTGTAGGTTCCTTCCGTCATATGACCTTAGATGTTGCGAGGGAGGTTAAACTAAACCAATAATATTATTATTCAATATACACATGTAGTTCATACTTCCTCCCACACAGGTGCACGTGCTGTTACTGAAATTGCAGGTGTCCCATCTTGGTGCCGAAAAGCGTATTAAAGGACTCTGAGCCCACATCCTAATTAAAAGTCGTGTGGGGGGGGGGTATGATTAGGTGTTACATATTAAAGTTAGGGGAGACCTTTACACTGTGACAAAAGTGTTACAAGAGGGCAGGCCCACCGAGAGGGTGGGGATACCGGGAAAAATCCCTGGACCTCTAGGGGGCCGGAAAGAGGGGGGATAAATCTAAAAATATTAATAAAGCAATTGATTAAATAACAGAGAGGAAATTATTAATTAATTGAACATACATTTTATAGAGATTATCATAGTCAAACTGAACAGATAAAATTATCTGCGGTCCACCAATGCCCAAGACCGACTGACAGATCTGGGAACCATTGTAACTGAAAGCCAGTTAGCCCGTACTTTAAATTCCATCAGAATCATTTACCACTTTGTTAGAGAGAAGACAAAGAAAGTACACTTCTAATTATGAAAATCTTGCAGTAAACAATTGTCTTGCCTGCATGGACTGGTACTGCATTTGTAAATTGTATGGTGATAGAATTAATATAATTGATTCGAAAAATAAAATGGTCATTTTCTTCTGAGTTGTTTATTCACACTGTATGTTTTGAATAGTGACTTGGACATATAATCAGTTTGCTTGTTATGTACACAAAAAACATTCATAGTAAAATACTGAGTAAACTGGCGGCCCATATACCAATCGTTCTCCTGGGCCCGTGGCAGCTCTCGGCGGCCCTGCAAGAGGGAGGGGGGTGTTAAAACTCCCCAAAAAGTGTTACGTAATACTTGAATGGCCCCTTTAGACGTCGAGAACCATCTAACGTAGCTGGACATTATCTAATCTAACCTTTATTTACAGACAGCTGTTAGATTTTATTATTAAAAAATATTTCTAAAGTGCTTTTAAAAACAAGCTGAAATAAATTTTAATAAAGGAATACTAACATCGTACTAACGTATTTACGGACTAAATGTGTAATCTGTATTACTTGTGTAATTGTTGTATTTACTGTTAGTTCTCAGTACTGTGGGTTTCATAATTATTATAAAGATACAAATTAACGTATATTGCTTACAAGATTCATTTTCATTTCATTTGTACGTTCGTTTGTGCGTCCTAAAAAATTATCCCACATAACTGTGTTATCGGATGTTCGGGCTAAATGCCATAAATGCCTTTTTTGCCTATTTTTGCATTTACAAGAAAAAGTGCTTTTTTCGTCATAAAGTGCTTAATTTGCCGTTTTTCCATTATTTTTTTAGTATTATTCCATTAGAGTTCCAAAATAGGTCTATCAGTTTCTGTTATATATTTCAGTTATGCATATATGTATATAAATGGAAACTGCGCTTGCGATTTTCATCATACACATCTGGCAACCCTGCTTCGTCAGACATTCATTTTTGTTTTAGGTGCAGTAGTGTGTATACTGTAAGTGACAATGCCAAAATTCAGTGTTTCTTCGAAACAGAAATTGAACAATTTCGTTAGGCAATTTGGTAGTGATGTATTGTCTACTGATGGTACAGTGTTATTTTGTAAAGTGTGCGAAAAAGCAGTGAATTTCGAGAAGAAGTACTTTATTTCTCAACATTTGGGGACTTCTAAACACAAAAGTGCTGCAGCTCGAAAAACGGGTGATAAGCAGACATGTCTCACTTCTACGTGTTCTTCAGCTTCTAGCCGGCAATCTCAGTTTTCGTTTGATTTATGCAAAGCATTCATCGATACTGGCATTCCTCTGTGGAAACTTGAAAACGAGTGTTTGAAACTTTTTTTGGAAAAATACACAAATGAACACGTAGCAAGTGAATCTACATTAAGAAAGAATTATTTGGACACTCGTTACGCTCATGTTATGCAGAAAATTAGGGACGAAGTTAGCAACAAAAAAATTTGGATCTCCATTGAAGAGACAATGGATGGTGTGGGAAGGTATGTTGTTAACGTGATCATTGGAACCATGGAGGCCACTCAACCCTCAAAAGTGTACTTACTTACATCTGAAGTACTTGAAAAGGCAAACAGCTCAACCATCGCTCAGCTTTTTACAAATGCACTAACTCTGCTTTGGCCGGATGGAATCAAACATGATAACGTCCTTCTGTTCATGACGAATGCGACTCCTTACATGATAAAAGCGGCAAGAGCTCTTCAAGTTCTTTTCCCGACAATGCTTCACCTGACTTGTTTGGCGTATGCACTCCACAGGGTTGCAGAGGAGGTACGTGGTTTGTTTTCTGATGTTGATCTGTTGGTGTCCAATGTCAAGAAGATTTTTCTGAAAGCCCCATCACGAGTTCAGACGTTCAAGGAAATTGCGCCGGAACTCGCGCTGCCTCCTCAACCCGTTCTGACGAGTTGGGGGACATGGATCTCTGCAGCAATCTATTATGACACAAATTTTGACAAAGTAACCGAAATTGTCGACAATTTTGATGAAGAGGATGCTTCTTCGATACGGATCGTGAAACAACAACTGCTCAAGAAGTCGATCCGTAAAGACCTGACATTCATTGCTGCTCACTTTTCGAAGTTACCAGATGCCATTACTTCACTTGAGAAAATGGACGAGACTTTGGTGAATTCTTTGCAAATGGTTAATGATGTTGTGAAGGAAATTAGTAGTGCTCCAGGTGACAAGGGTCGTGTTATACGTGAAATGTGTGAAAGGGAACTTTCTACTAACCAAGACTTGGACCAAATAATGAACATTGCCAGGGCTCTTAAAGGAGATTCTGTTGAGACTGAAATGAGCGCCGAAACTGTAGCGTGTTTTAAGTATGCCCCAGTCACGTCAGTTGAAGGGGAAAGATCATTTTCTCAACTGAAAAATCTTCTCTCTGACAGGAAGCAGTGTTACCCTTTTGAAAATTTGAAGAAAAACCTGGTCATTATGTGTAACCAATAATTGTATTTCCTCCTGTTTTTTCACCAAGGGCGTCGTAATATATATGTATTATGCGTGCATAACAGTATTATTTTATATTTTTGGAAATTTAAATCCTTATCATTATTGTGTAACCAACATTTCAATGCGGTACTTATTGTTTTGCTCACTATGATGGCGTTGTAATATGTATTACTTAATATAATGGTATTATTTTATATTAAACTTTATTTTTGGAAATGAAATCACTGTTATTGTGTAACTAATATTTGCATTACCTACTGTTTTGTTCACTAAGGGAGTTATATATTATGCTTATATAAAGGTATTATTCTACAGGGTGTTCCACTTAAATGGAACCGTAGGGAGTAATTAATAGTGTATTTTCAGATTTGAGGGTAATCGTAATAAAGGTAATAATAAGGTAAAGGTAGTAAATGTACCAATATCCTTTCCAATCTTTATTATTCCCTATGGTCCCATTTAAATGCAACACCCTGTAGATTAAACGTTTTTGAAAGCAAATATATAAATGACTTTTTAGGGGGGGGGGGGTACTTCCTATTCTGAATGTTTATTTTGCCTCTTTGCCCGCTTTTTTAAGGGTTTTTAGTCCCTAAACATCCGGGCATAATTAATTACAAAATTTATATATAACATAATCATGACAATCTTTAAAGTGTTTATTTTGTAATTAATTATAATAATAATAATTAAATTTATCTATTACAAATCTTAAGTAAATATATATTTGTTCTATCTTATGATAAATCATAATTAATCATATTTATTTATTACATAATCACAACTAATTAATCTGAGACCCCAAGTAATTAATCTGAGACCCCAGTAAAGCCAAAGCTTAAAGAACAAATTAAAGAGGAAAACTGAATATTAATAGGACAATTGACAACTGTGTTTTCTTAAAAATTAATGTAATATTTATTTTTTTTATTTTTTCTGTTCTATCATTTTTGTTGCTTGAAGTGTAATATTCCCGATCTCACCAAAAACTATGCATTTCTTGGCAGGATATTTTGGTTACGGTACGAGGACATGGCTCTAAACCCAACGAAATATGTGAAAAAAATGTACCGATTCATTGGTCTTCCATACACGATACAAAGCCACGCTCGTGTCAATTCCGAAACTTTGATGGAACCGAAACCTGACGCCCTTTTTAGCACCATGAGGAAAAGCAAGGACCGAGCTTTCAAATGGCGACAGTCTTTTTCTTTTGAAGAGGTTAAAAAGATCCAAGAAGAATGCAGGTACATTCTAAAGGAAATGGAATACAGAATATTCGAGTCGGAGGAAGACTATAAAAATTTTAGTTTAAGCAGTCTTCTGTAAGTTTAAAAGTAATTATTTAATGTGCATATTTACTTTATATTTAGCATTTGTTAGCATTCCGACTGAAATGAAGAACGATCTTTGTACAGTCATGGAACATAAACAGTTCGTTTGACGATTTATTTTGTGTAATGATAGATTTTATATTCTTAGACGCGATCATATTGTAATTTCATATGTACTGGGTTATTGATTAATTAGACATTAGGGTTAGGTTTTTGTCCATGAATTTTTTAGTAGTATCGTAGTGACTAGGATTACTTTGTGAAAAGTAACATCAGTAATGCTTTCACAGGATTTCTGACTCGACAAGTTCTCATTCAGTTTAGAATCCACTGTCAAAGGTTCTCGGTCAAATTCTGCCATATTTACCAAGTACCACTTAACACCTTAAATTCGTAGAGAATATATTATTCCAATTTAATTCATTATCACTAATTTTTTAATAATAATAATAAAAAAATGCAAAAGTTTTAACACCATGACCGAAAATCTTACTGCTTATTACCATACTTATCACTTCCACTATATTTCGTCAGCGCTTTGAAAGTGCAGGCAACCAGTCCAATAATGTTCTCACCTGGCACGAGAGAAATGGAAGTCGCCCTTGTTCTCACAACTGCACGGGAGTCGCTCCTGACGAAGCTGCTTTGGATTAGCATCACGCTCTATCAAAAGGCAAACGCCCTCAAACAGCCCGCCCTTGAGGGCGTGCTCTTTGGCCGAGCGTGGTGCTCTGCAAGGCGATTCCTGCACGATGATGAGGGCAAGGGCGAGTATCTCGCGTGCCAGGCGAGAACACTGTTGAACTGTGGATGCCTGTAGTTTCAAAGCACTATATGTTACCGTGTTGAATGTAGTTGCCTGTCATTTCATTAAATTCCTACTCTGGCTAGAAACAAAAGTTTTTGAAAACTTTTTATTGACGATTTAAATTACAGACGAATGTTCAATTGAAAAATGTAACCAAAAGAAGTTTGTGGAAGATGTTAAATTTTGTGATTAATATCTTTAAAAAGTTTCTTCATCACTATTATCATCAAAATATTATACATAAAAAAATATATACTAACAATGTAGTCTATATTATTTGTACATTAGTACAGTATTAAATAAATAAGTCGTATTCTCTATCCTTACACTCCCATAAGCTTATAAAACTATACTGTAACACCTTTGGTATATAGCAAAAGACTTTATTAACAACCAGAATACGTTGTACATTTTCGCTACACACTAATACGGCAGCAGGGCCCTTGTCGAACTACAGAGAGAAACCAACATTTGAGGTGAGTGTCGAATGAGTAAACTACTTTTCCGTCACTGGCTGTAGGAAGATAGTAGGAAACTCTGAAGGCCTTGGTGGATGTTCAGCCGTGGAGGATAATATGTCTGCCCTTAAGTTTCCATTAACCATACGAGAATATCACCGTTCTTCACAAAACTTTACTACTACTTCACTTTTATTTTGACACAAATTGTAAATTCTTTTCTAAAAAACGCATTCCTCCACGATGCATACCATCATAAAGAGCTACGTCGTGGCCACATAGCAACACCGCTTCCCGTTAGAGCAGGTCTGTTCAGTAGTTGAATAGATGATCGTTCCGAATGTTCTTTGCATTCGGATAATGTAGGGACCCGCTGTTTGGATCCCACGCATTTTTGTTTAGAATTACTTAGTTTTCAGTTTTGTTAATTCTTTCATGCTTGTATTACAAATTAATACTACACCCTGAAAACCTTTAGCCCCTATCTGACGAGGTTACACACGCACGTGATACTACCTCTTTTTCCATGAAGGGTAAGACTGGATTCGTGGAAAGTGATCGCACTTATTATTGATAATAATGATGATGATTACGGTTGTTCAACATCTTCCGTAACAGTAAAGGTCATGCGACCTGTAGGGGGAACTACAGCTTTACGCAAGATCCGAACAGCGGATCGCTACATCATCTGAACGCAGAGAATGGTTATCACTCAACTACTGAATACCCAACGTCGCTTAACCTTGCTGATATAATGTGAAGCGGTGTTGCTACGTGGCCACGACATAGCTCTTGATAATAAAGTGCGTATCATGATGTGAAAGAATGCGTTTTCAAAATGAAAGAATTTACAAGTGGCAATCATCAAAATAATGAGGAGGAGGAACGAGGAATAAATTTTTGAGAAAGAGAAAGACGATATTCTTCTATAGTTAATGGGAACTAAAGGGCAGCCATATACACAAGTGAACAAGCACAAATGCCTTCCGAGTTCTCTACTGTTAATGATTAGCCAATGACGGAAGAAATCGCTTCGTCATTTGACACTTTTAACTCTAGTTCGTAAGACCCTCCTATATAACTTCCTGAAGCCCCCTTCAACTACAGAAGGATATCGCTGTTATCTTCAACAACATGCAGTTTCTGAAAAAATTCGCTTAGAAAGAATTTCTAAAAAACGAACAAAAATTACTATTTAGTAATAACCGAGTTTTGTTTTTGTAATTTTATTAGTCAACAAAAATAAAATATAGAAGCCCCAGATTATTACCAATTAGTAATTTTTTGTTTTTTTTATAAATTTTGTTTAAAAGCAAACTTTTCTCGCAAACTGTACGTGAGTGAAGTATTAATCATATCTTATATACTTCTTAATATACATTCTAGCCAAATCTAAATTCCCACTTTTTTTATATATCAGTGACAGATTAAAAGCAATTTCTCTCACAAGATTCAAATCGGGTCCATTTTCATTGGGGTGGCACTGGCATGTCGAGTGCCTTCTTATAATAGTAAACAGCCTGTGGAAGCAAATTCAACTGATGCATCGCTCGCCCCATGTTGTAGAAGGACTCTTGACATTCTTTCCTCATTTCCAAGTAGGTGCTGAGGAAAGCAGTAGCCGTGACCACCAATGAACTCTTGTTTCCACTGAACTTCTGACACGCCATGTGAGTGTAGGTCAGCCCCAGCATAAGGGGAATCAGAGGGTCGTTGGATTCGTTCTTGAATGCTTGCGAGTACTCCGCCACGGAGAACTTGTAAGTACCTGACACCAAGCAGTTGTGACCATTGAGGATGGTGAGAGGCAGAGAATCGGGGTGTTTGTGCGTCAACCGAAGGAGGTATCTGTTGTGACGAAAATCGTCAGCCTTCGAAATGATGTAACAGAGGAGATTCCAACAGCGAGAGTTTTCGGGACTTTTAATGACTATCTCTCGCATGATGTTGAAGGCGAAATAAAAACTCTCGTTGTAAATGCACGATAGAAGGCAAAGGAATTCAACCTCTTTCCCTCGCTCCTTGTCTCTCATTATGTCTCTTGAGCCTAAAGCGCTGAACGTCAGACGCTGAAGTTCAACGAATCTAAAAATAAAATAAAATAAATACTTTTCATTGGACACAAAAAATGAGCGAAAAAAGGAAGCTAAACTTCAAATTTTTCTTCTTCCTATACAGTTTTGTCTTAAAAAAGGTAGTGAATAGCATTACCGCAACGAATCTTGAACGAACAGTGTTTTTATCCTTAAGCCTCAGAAGTGTAAGACAGGTTGCCCACCAATTATACGAGAGGTGTATAAAAAAATGAACTACTGGTTGGAGTGAAATCTAACTTGAAAGGACAGAGCAATATTACCTCCTATACCTCTACCTCTCAAAGTATTTCCCGTTCGCATCGACGAACTTCTGCCATCTAGCGGGCAGCGAATGTAAGCCCGTGTGGTAGAAGTCCCTGCTCTACTGACGAAGCCACGTTTTCTTGGCATTTTGAAGATGCCTCATTTGAGGTGAAGTGCACCCCTCGAAGGTACTTTTTCGGGGGACCGAAGAGATGATAGTTTGAGAGAGCAAGGTCCAGGCAAACGAAAGCGGCGGCAAACGTTCTGGTCTGTCAGTTGTGGCCTCTTTTACCAAATGGAATTTCTTAGTTTCTGTAGTGATACGCAATACCTGTTGGGATTCACAGTGGTGTTCGGCTCTTGAAAATCCAACAGCAAAAGCCCTTTTGTGGTCCCAAAAGACCGTCATCATGAGCTTCGCTCACACACGACTTTCGCCACATCCAAACTTCTTGTTAGTTTCCACTGGACAGCTGTCACCCATCCACCGTACGGACCAGACCTCGCTACCTCAGACTATCATCTCTTCGGCCCTCTGAAAGACCATCTTCGAGGAGTGCACTTTAGCTCAAATAAAGATCTCCAAAATGCCAAAACGTGGCTTTGTCAGTAGATCACGAACTTCTACCACGCGAGGATACGCTCGCTGCCCGCCAGATGGCAGAAGTGCAGTACGTCAATGCCAATGAGGACTACTTCGAGAGGTGAAGAAGGTATTGTTGTTTTCTCCCTTCAAGTTGCATTTCATTTTAACCATAGTTTATTTTAAAAAAAAAATTGCTTCTGGAAACCTTGAAGAACACCCAGTGTATCTTATCAAAATTAATCCTTAGTGAAATTTATTGCTGGGGCCGCAAAATCAAGTAAGGAGTCTTTAATGATATTTTACCTAGCTACGCTGCTGAGAAACATCATCAAAATTATCGAAGATTCGAGTTGCACTTCACAAGATACCTAGCCATCAAGGATTTTCAACCTTGTCTTCACCGCGCACCCTTTTGAAAGGTCAAAGTGTTTTCATGTACTGTACTCCCATATATATTATACAGAGCTGGGCAGTATTTAAATACATTTGTATTTAAATACGTATTTAAATACATTTGTGTATTTAGAACTGTATTTATAAATACATTGTTTTTCATGTATTTAAATATAGTATTTAAATACTTTAATGAGTATTTAAATACAATGTATTTAAATACTCAAAATATAAAAATGTAAATACTTTTACTGGTTTAATACGCGTTCTGTACTAGCACAGTACGACGCGTCGACAGTGTAGTACAGCATGGTTCATGTTTCAACGTGTCAGTTCAATCAGTTGTGTGCCACTCTTAGTCGAAAGCGGTTTATTTCTTTATCGTGTGCGTGTCATGGCTTAGTGAATTAGTGAATGCATATGTTAAAATTTGTATGTATTTAAAATGTATTTACAAATGTATTTAAATACAATTGATGTATTTTGTATTTAGTATCTAAATACATTCGTAAAATGTATTTAGTATTTAGTATTTAAATACATTTCTCCCTCGTATTTAGTATTTAGTATTTAAATACATTCATTGTATTTATTGCCCAGCTCTGTATATATATATATATATATATATATATATATATATATATATATATATATATATATATATATATATATATATATATAAAACTTGCATTGTTGAAATGTTTCGAAAAGTGCATTTACAAAAGAAAAAAAATCACAAAAACATATATTGTGGTAGCTCAGTGTGTTCCCCTGAATATCTAGTATGTCCCCCCACCAAATTGAAAACCCATGCTGTACAGCATTTCACTATCCATCTAAAGCGCCAAACAATCCACTAAAATGAAGAAGGGTTCTTCAACTTTTTATCCTGACAAGCTACCCTTATGCCATACTTTAATTTAAGAGACATAACTGGATAAGATTACTGTTATGGACGCTATTTACACTACTTTGTTGACACAAATACGAAGACCCCTAGGAATAGGGCTTATATCTTCCACCTCCTGTGCGTAACAGGGATGAAGTCCCATCTCCAAAAAACTGTACTCTCACGAGCGACGTCGTGTGCCTCGAACTTCGGCAGCTTCGACAGAACGTCCATAAACGCTGCATTCGGAAGATTTGCGGGCACGTGTAGCAGTGTGAATTAAATTTTCTTTTAAAGACATTCGCTTTATCATACTACCACCACTACTACTAAAATCAACGACAATATTATTAACGCAACCCAATAATTAATGGAACTCAATTATTCGACACAGATAAACAGCCTGTGAAATAGTACACGGGTTTAATTTGGAGCGGCTAACACTATCTGTCTACAATTCGATTACCCGTCTTAGAAGAAAGTAACATTTATAAATAGACTTGGCATCGTACAAAATATCCTAGCTGCCTCTATAAAATCAAATGAAATGGGAGAAATTTTTCTCGTAATCGGGATTTTACTGTTAGGGAAAGAATAAACATAGAGAAAACACTTTGGAAGGAGATAAAAGAATCTGAAGCGACAAAGAACAGAATGCTATTGCCTATTCCAATGCCGAAACGCATTTTTATTTGCAAATCAAGATTACGGTGTCGCAAAAGAATAATGCAAATCCCAGGCATACAGACAGAACATCCAGAGACTTTACCACCCAAAACGGTACAAAAAATCTTAATAGAGAATAGAGTATATGTGCAAACAAAAATTAGTGAGTTCTGAACTTCTGATGAGGAAAGATTTTTAAAGCTTTATAATGATTGAAGTTAATTCCTCTGCTCTCTACAGTATAATGAACTGAGGCTGGGGCAAAATTAGGCGTAAAGTGTATCTAGAATGAGAAATTAATCCTTAGATTTGGAGACAAACCTTTTGCTCTGATAGAGAACTTCGCAGAGCTTCTTGAACAGGACCCACTGGTCTTCAATGGGAACGTCTTGACCCACGTACGAAGGACGCTCGTCCTCTACCGGTTCATTCTTCGCTTTCCGGAGATCGCGAAGGGCCTCGAATTTGTTGCTCAGTTTTTTGTTACTTAAAACTGCTTCTGCCTCCTCGCGTGTCCTTTTTTATAATAAAAAAGAAAGATATCATATCCACGAGTTAAGGAGGCGGTCATACTTATGAATGAAGTCATACCAAGGACAAACCACATTCAATACCTTTTCTTCCCCATTTTTATATCACTTTTGCGTCAGTCATTTGATAAAAACCATTATTTATAAATCAAAAAATAGTTTCAAACTATGGATTTAATCTCGGAGCCAAACTATAATGAGTAGAGTTCTAGATTCTGAGACACTTCGAATTCTAGTAATCCTACTTAACCATTGCAATTCACGCAATGCTTTTCGAGGGATTGGCACAATGCAGTAGAGAATGAAACGGAAAGGTAAAACTCCCTTAACTGACACATAAATGGAAAATTGATATCCCAAGAAGGAATACAAAGCAAGGCTGAAATAACTTAAGGAACTGAAGTCCATTCTAAAAAATGTACAACGAATAACAATATATAATAATAATAATAATAATAATAGTTTGAGGTTCTTCAGCTTCTTTTGTAATGGCAAAGGTCATATATGACGCAGGGAACTTGCCACTTTTCGTGGGATTCGAACCACTACACCACCAAGGTAGGCCCAGAAGCAGCACCCTAATCGCCAAAATCTGCAGGGCCAAAAGATTAACAGCCAAGCGCTCTACCAATAAGCTACCATGGCAGATTGTAGGACAAATATTAATCACTTAGAACTGACACATAACACACAACAGACATATCTCAATGAAAAAGCATTAACTTCGGTCGTTACCTAACCTAATAAGGACAAAATGTCGTTTGAAAAGCTGCTGCGCAGTGCACACAAATTCAGCCATTTGCTTCTGCTCCAAAAGGATTTTGCATTTCTGGTACAGAAGCTGAGAGTCGAGTGGTTCAGAATCCATTTCTTGATTCAGGATGGTTAACGCGTCTTCCGTTCTACCCAACGTTTGAAGGATTCCGGACAACGTGAGACGGGGCTCACCCAGCTGAGGAGCTAATTCGACAACCTTAAAAAAAAAAAACAGACACTGAGGGCCAATACGTGTAATCTATTCGCTTTTCTGGGTTGTTGGGAAACGAGTCATTTCAGCCAATCATTTATATTTCTAAGCGAAAAGCTGTAAGGAAATCCCCCTACCCATACGATGATGGACCTGCCGATTCGACCATGTACCTCATATATGCTACAGGGTCGACAAAGAATTTTGTTTCCTAAATTAAATCCGAGGTTAAATTTGCATTAAAAAGATTTAAAAATAATTATGACGAGAATACCAATATTCCAAAATAACATTGGTTAAATTTATCTGTAACTTGAATAAGTTTCCTGTAATTGTGAATGAGTTAATTACGAGTAATAGAACTCGGTCATCTCTTCCCATTATTATTGTTAACTGCCTAATTTTAGCTCCGTAATAACGGTAAGGGTCATTTAACAGAGGGGACATAGATCTTTTGGACCAATCCTAACCGCAACCCCTCCGAAGGAGACTTTAATCGCTGTGATCTGAAGTCCGGAAAACTTCAGATTAGCAGCCTAGCGCTTTTACCACCAATTACGAACTTTGTTTAAAAGACGCGACTCACTTTTTCGTAAGCTTTTGCGGATTCCTCGAGACGACCGCACGCGGCGAGACACTCTCCGAAGAGAAGCCACACGGCAGCCACATTGTAGTTCTCAGACTCAATGAGGGCCTGTAGAAGGGGCAGGGCTTTCGTGGGGTTCTCTGCCCTGCTGTACGCCTCAGAAATCTCAAGGTAGAGGTCGCCATACTCTTCTTTAGACAACCTACGAATAGATATTTAAAGAACGAATGTTATATTGGTTGTTTTAAAACTTGAATGCATTTACTCAACTTGTAATGTCAAACAGGGTCAGAGGTAATGTCAGGGTCAGAGGTAATATCAGGGTCAGAGGTAATATCAGGGTCAGAGGTAATATCAGGGTCAGAGGTAATATCAGGGTCAGAGGTAATATCAGGGTCAGAGATGATTTCATTCTAAAAGACAACTTGGTCAAGTTATAAGTAACCTAACCAAGCGGAGTTGGTCAAAAATAGGGCCGAAACAACTATATACCACAAGCAGTAACTTCACCTTAAATTAAACATGCACACATTTATCGCAACATTTTCTCAATTCATTAAAATATGAATTAAGATACATTAAACAATCAATTTAGTCACTGATGCAAAAGAATGAAACGCATCAGTCACAAAACTCACGCAAAAGTGATTCGATACATTTTTTTTTAAATTTTCGTAGCACGGCAAAATTAAGTGACTTTGGGTCTGGTTTAGGACACGGTTAATTAATCATTTTTAGGAAAAAGTGAGGAATGATGAAATTTTCTAATTAATCAATGATTAACTGATTAAAAATGGTTAAAAATTAAATACTTCTGAAAAGAGTGAGAGAGAGCTTTATTGTTTCTGCTGCGCGAGATAAGATCGAAGAAAACATTTTGCTCAAACATTAGTTTGCTTTAGTTCAAGAAATCAGGCATGGGTGGATTAGACATTTTATACACGCAAAAAGGTGCCAAATTCAAATGATACATTACAAAATTTAAGGTAAAATGATGGTGAAATTATGAGGAAAATTAATCATTTCCCAGCATTTTCTAAAACTATTTTTTGTTTAATTAATGATTAAATTCGAAACAATGATTAACTGATTAATCAGAACCATGCCCTACTCTGGTTAATATCTGGATGGATGACCGTCCTCTGCGTCGAGATGATATAACGTGAACCGTGGGTCCAATTCCAAGTTAACACGTTCACTGCCGGGGGGTTTGTGTGTGGTCTTACCTATTTGCCAACTCATGTGCCACACATACTGTGAGGATCCCAAGAAACCTTAGTACTGTATTTAGAAATATATATACACACACACATCCATTTTTATTTGATTGGAGTGAAAAACACTCATACGAGATATCTCGTAGTTGGTGGCGGGATGAAATTGTCGACTCCATTCGCCAGATAAGAGTTATCTCGTATCTAATGTTTATAGCCTTAGCTACTGAGTGTACCGTTGCTATGGTTATTATTATTTTTCAGTAAGAGTAATGTCATTTCCAAAGGTCAAACTATATTAATGAAGATATACATTAGTATTATATTGATAGGACTGATTCTATTGATTATATTGTACGTACGAACTCCTTAAATGTGGAATATATTTGTTAGCTACTTTTTGCATGTAGAAACTCGTTTCTTTTTGTTATGTTTGTTATAAAAAAGATAAATATTATTCAGATTTCTAAAAAATAGTTTCAAATATAATAAACATAATCAAATAACAATTTTTATCCTATAATGAGTTAGTAAAATATGTTAATAATGAATAATAAAAAATATGATGTTCGCCCTGTCAAAAGACATTTTCATGCGTTTAGCTATTTGCCAGACTTTTCATGGTACCATAAAGTCTTGCAGCGAATGTGTTAAGCTAGAGGATATCTCTGTCATAAGTCCCAAAAGATATTGGTACGGAGACGACAGTGTCGTGCAATTAATAATACGCTCGTATGTATACATACATACATACATACATTCGTGGGCCGGGTCGAAATTTTATATTGAAAAGGTACATATTGTGAGGGGTTTGAATGGAACACAGGAACCCCCTCATAAATTATTTTCGCCGTTTAAAGCCTCCTACCCCTGGCACAATTTTTCACTTTTTTACCTATATTGAAGAATATTCCATTTATACGAGACTTGCTTTACATTCAGGTTTTTTGATGACATAAATCTTTATTAACGTATAATATTTTATTTAATAATTTACAGTATTAGGAAAATTAATTAAGTACAATATATTCAGAACAAAAATTAGAGGCATAATAAATGTGCTAAAATTCAATTCATTTTTTCATTGTTCCTTATCACATCAAAAGGGAAGAAATTTTCAATATCATTAGGAAATTTTATTACACGTTTCTTACTCATTCCATTGGACCTTCCATTCAAACTTGGGCAGTTTTCGCCTTGATTTTAATGAGTTTAAGATAAACTTTTGACGGTTGTCATATCCTATTCTTTCCTGACATGCCTTTCTTACTAGGTTCACTGCCCTTTCTACGCTTTGACTGTGGCATGGAAAAGAAGCTATCTCCAGTGGCTTACATCGAGCCTGTAGTAGCTCATCGTCGCTAAAATTGTTTAGCAGCGGTGTAGTAGTAATGATCTCTTTTTGCCAATCGATCATGTCGGTGTAGTCAGTAGATTGGAAGTTGAGGGTTCGAGGCAACTCAAAGTTTCTGGTACCTGAAAATCCTGTTCTTGAAAGGATGATTTTCTGAATAGCTTGCTCCCTAATTTCTAGTCTCTTGTCAGTTCTCATTGAGATGAGTATATTTTCTGGGTGGGCAAAGTAGGCGTTATTCTTTAATACTGGTTCTATGATTGATCCATGTTGTTCATCTAAATTTCGAAGCAAGTACATTAAATGCCAAAAGTTATATGCACCATCAGTTGCATTAGGATGAGATTTTATCCAAAACCACCCTGGAGCATAGAAGTGCATAATAATCTTGACTATATCTTGAAGGTTTTTATCAGGATTTGGCGTTGAGATATACAGGGTGTTTCAGGAGGAAAGGTCAATACTTCGGGAGGTGATAGTATCGGTCATTGTGAGAAAAAAAGTTCATATGAACATGTCTAATTCTGAATGGTTACGGAGGTAGAGCTGTTTGAATCTACAAATACAAAAGCATTGTTAATGGTAATCAAGAAAGAGAAACCAATTACTGTTTCTAACATTTAATGTTTAAACATTGGCATTTTGAATGGTATCAGATACAGAAATGACAAATGTGTTACAGTTTACAATACGTTTTCGAAAATCCCACCGTCAACTTCAATGCACTTTGCAACTCGTATGCGAAGATCGCGTGTTGTTCGTCTGAGTTAATCTTGACGTTCCTTTATGCGGGCAGCAGCATCCAAAATGCGCGCGAGCAATTCGTCTCGTGTATCCACCTTTCTTTTGTAAACTTGATTTTTCATTCACTTCCACAAACAATAATTTAACGGAGAGGTCTGGAGACCTTGGTGGCCATTAAATGGGACCACCGCGGCCGATCCATCGACCAGGGAAAGTTTGATTTAGGTATTGCATCACCAGACGGGTAGAATGTGGAGGAGCTCCGTCATGCTGAAAGTACATACCAGCGCGTGTAGCCAAAGGAACATCCTCCAATAGTTCTGACAATTCATTTTGCAGAAATTCTAGATAACTTTGTCCTGTAAGACGATTCTCTAAAGTAACAGGGCCAATCAGCTGATCATCGATGATACGCACCACACATTGGCAGAGAAGCGATGTTGAAAATTTGTTTCCACAGTAGCATTTGGATTTTCGTCTGACCACCGATGAGAGTTACGAGTGTTGTTGATACCGTCACGGGTGAAAGTAGCTTCATCGGTGAACAGTATTAATCGAAGCAATCGGCGATTAGCATTACCCAATGACAAAATTCCAGTCGCATGGCAGCGTCTCCTGGTTGAAGGTGTACACGCTGTACATGATATGGATGCAAGCCTTCCTTACGTAATGTTCGCCGTACTCTTGTGTGTGGTACACCGAGACGTGTAGAAATTCTTCGTGAGCTAGTAGTAGGACTACGCTCTACCAACTGAAGAATGTTTTCCACTTCATCCACATCTTGTTGACCTTCACGTTCAGATGAAACATGAGCGCTAGGAAGTGTACCAATCTCACGCAATGTGTTGAAAACCCTAGTAAACACTCTTCGATCCGGAATTCTGCGGTTCGGAAACCGTCGACGGTATTCTGCAACAGCAGTTGTTGCACTTCCATCGCAAAAACCGTAGACATACACCATATCTGCATATTCGGCATGTGTGGCATTCTTAACACTGCTTCAAACACCAAACAATGTCACTCACAACAGTCAGCTGTCGATTGGCTTATGTTACATGCTTACATTACAGCTTACATGGTTCAAGGTTATAGGGGAGGGAAGGGGGAGGAAGAGCTGCGCGCGCATCAGAATTAGACACATGTTCATATGAACTTTTTTTCTCACAATGACCAATACTATCACCTCCCGAAGTATTGACCTTTCCTCCTGAAACACCCTGTATAATCGAAGGACCCTGTTGGCTAGAGTTAGCCAGCGAGCATGGTGAAGGGTACCTGGGGATCGAGTGAACAGATCTTGAGAAGTGTCTCCAGTTTGCACTGCCAGACACATATCATTGAGATATCTTTGATCACTGCTTAGCTCCTTCACAACATTTGCTGGAATTTCTTTAATGTTTCCCTTTACGCTAGAATATTTGACTACCTCCAATTTTGTTAAATCTGTTTTCAGTTTATTCCCAACTGAACCCACAAAAGTATTTGGACCTGCTGTTTTACCATCAATGGCTTTGTAAACGTGCATAAAAGGCAGCTCATTCAAATGCAAGAGGCACACCAACCACTGCACTGGTCTGTTAAGATGAATTTCAACCAGTTTTACGGCTCCACCAATTTTTCCTGTATTTACAAGAGTACCATCACACAGTAAAGCTTTGATAGTATCTGTGCTGTTCGAGTCTGTAATAATAGTTATCAACTCTTCTGCCATGCAGCGAGCAGTTCCATTATCTGGTGTGACATGGTCTACATAGATGCTTCCAGGTTCTTTCACAATAACATCGTGTTCTTCTATCTTTCCACTTTTAGTTAATGTGTTATCTTTCCTTCCATCTTCAGATTTTCGGATTTAGACCTAAAAGTATTTGTTTCACCCATGCGATTTCTTTCTCTTTCTAATTTCTTTCTGTCAAGCATGTTGGTGTGGTTAAGGGTCTCCATATGTTTTAAAGCTGCAATGACTATTGCAGCTGCAGCTCTACAACTTACACGATAACGATCTGCTGTTAATGCTAGGTTTTTATAGGAGTGCCTGTTCTGAATATTCTCAGTTAATTCTAAATCGGCCTCATAATCTACATCCTGACTCTGAATCTACATCCATGTCTTCTTCGGTATTTTCTATAAATTCCGATAGTAAAATATTGGTGGCTTCAGTCATTTCTTCTTGTGCTTTTAGTTGACGGTTTTGTGCTTCTTGGGCTCTTGCTAAAGATCTCTTCTTTGTTGAACTAGCTATGCGATCAATTGGTCCTAACTGATTTTTTCTTTGTGTTTGACCCACAAAAGACTCCCATTCTGCCATTGGTATTTTATCCTTACACCTGCAAGATTTCCTATCAATTCCCTTATCATAGCATTCACAAGAAGATATATCAAACAATTCATCATACTGAGCTACTTTTAAGGCAAAACTTTCATATCTTCGATGTAACGGCACCTTGTTCAATTTTGAGGCTTCTTCTATTAGTCGACTGACTTTAAGAAATATTTTTGGTGTTAATCGTAGGAAAAGAAAATTTCATCCAAATGACTTGAATATCTTTTACAACAACCCTGTAACAATCATTAGCAGTTGCTGATCCTTTTGATTTAGCTTCTTCACGACGACGCACAAAAAGGTAGTGTCTCACATCATCTGCTTTTGAAGGAGTAATGGCTGCTGGGAATTCCGTAGGATATCCAAAGGCTGCATTTGAGGACTTGCTTCTAGTAGTCATAGTTTATACTCAGAAGTAAAATCAAATTATATGTAATTTATAATTTATGCTAATTCAAATTATAATTAAAGCAAATGCAAATTATTTCTATTTATCTGAAAAATTATTTCCTATTTATCTGAAACATAAAAATATCAAGCATTAAACAAACAACTTATCATGTAACATATAACAACATTAAACATATGCATTATGCAAATATGAAGGTAAAAAAGGGAGGAGGGGCATGTGATAGGGGTAGTAGTGTAGCACATGCTTGATTTTTTTAATATTTTGTTAAAGTGATAAAAACAACCTTCTCACATAGTGTACTTTTTAAGAAATAACATTTTCTCCCATTTAAATATATGCAAATATGAGGGTAAAAAAGGGAGGAGGGGCATGTGATAAGGGTAGTAGGGTAGCACATGCTTGATTTTTTAATATTTTGTTAAAGTGATAAAACAACCTCCTCAATAGTGTACTTTTAAGAAATAGCATTTTTTCCCATTTAAATATATGCAAATATGAGGGGAAAAAGGGGGGGGGGGGGGCAGTATGTGCTAGGGGTAGCACATGCTTGATATTTTGATATGATAAAATGAAACTTCTCGCATAGTGTACTTTTTAAGAAATAAAAAATTTCCCATTTTCGACCAGGCCTAATATATATATACAGGGTGTCCGAGAATTATCTGTACAATTTTTGGCTGTTATTAAAAGTCAACCATGAAGTGTAGAAATTCCAGTGTTGTCCCATTTTACAGAGAATCTCATTAAGTTTTTTCTGATACCAAGTTTTGACAAGTTTTTTAGAAATTCCAGTGTGTCCGAAAATTATCTGTACAATTTCATCTTTTAATAAAATTCTTGATAACACACGTAAAATTCTTAAACAAGATTATTTAGAATCTGTATTTTCAAAAGTTTCTTTTATTAAAGTAACGTTGTTACAAACATTCGATATGTGCACCATCAGTGATTCGCAAAACATCCAATCGATACTCCAAATGTTGCCATGTACGCTGCAGCATATCCACATCAATTCGCTCAATAGCAGCTGTGATTCTTGCTTTTAAATCATCAATGTCTGTCACCCGCGTATTGTACACAAGATCTTTGACGAATCCCCAAAGAAAGAAATCACAGGGTGTGATGTCGGGAGATCTAGCCGGCCAATGAATTGCACCTCCACGGCCAATCCACCTGTTTGGGAATGTCTCATTCAGGGACTTACGGACGATCAAGGCCCAATGTGGCGGTGCGCCATCTTGCTGAAAAATGATGCGTGGATGCAGTGCTTCCAATTGCGGATAGACAAAGTGTTGCAACATGTCCAGGTAGGTATTGGAGGTCACTGTTGATTCACCGAAGAAAAATGGTCCAATCACGCGATCATGTAACAGGCCACACCACACATTAACTTTAGGACTGTCTCTGATGTGCTCTTCTATGCAATGTGGATTTTGTGACCCCCATATGCGCACATTTTGTTTGTTTACCTTGCCTGAAACATGAAAAGTTGCCTCGTCCGAAAACATGATTCTTGCCAAGAACGCATTGTCCTGGTCGACTCTGTCAAGCAGAGTCATTGCAAATTCCTTACGGGAGACCTTATCTTCTTGCGTAATCTGTTGCAAGATTTGCAACTTGTAAGGATGCAACTTCAAACGTTTACGCAAGACATCATGCACTGTCGAACGAGGTATCTGTAACTCTCGTGATGCAATTCTTGTCGACTTGCGTGGACTGCGAACAAAAGCCTCTCGAATGCGCTCGACATTTTCAAAAGACGTTCGAGGCCGCCCTGCTCCTTTCTTATGCTCTACACTTCCAGTTTCCTTAAACCTTTTATACCAAGCTCGTATGGTTACTCTTGATGGAGGGTTTCTGTTGTAATTAGTTCTAAACCTTCGTTGAACTTGTATATCTGATTTTGTTTCGATAAACCATTCAACACACTGTGCTTTCTCCTGTGGATTCATTAAGGATGAGGGGTGTGTATGAATATCTGAAAAAGAAAAACTTGTCAAAACTTGTTATCAGAAAAAACTTAATGAGTTTCTCTGTAAAATGGGACAACACTGGAATTTCTACACTTCATGGTTGACTTTTAATAACAGCCAAAAATTGTACAGATAATTCTCGGACACCCTGTATATATATATATATATGTCGTTTCTATTCATTATATATATATATATATATATATATATATAATATATATATATGTCGTTTCTATTCATATATATATATATATATATATATTCCCCGCAAGGGGGTTCTAAGCTCGTGCTCTTGAGTGCTCTTTGTGCTCGTTTGTACGTGCTTGTTCCTGGAGGTTTCACGTGCGCCCTCCCGGCCCTAGCACCCAAGGATGATGGGGCTCGACCCTGCAGTCCTTGTCAGCCTGGTCTTTTTCCACTTCGACTGTCCCCTCTACCTTTTCTTTTTCCTCTGTCTTTCCTCTCACTTTTTCTTTGTTTTTCCGCTGAGATATGCCCTTTTAAATAGAGGCGAATCGGTTCTTCCCGAACTTAAAAAAAAAAAAAAAAAAAAATATATATATATTAGGGTGTCCCAGCCTCACATGTGAAAATAAAAATTTGCAAGAGTCAAATCGCACACCCCTTTAATTAATTACACTTGAAGAAAGGAAAACATGGGGCGAAATTTCATTGGCCTATTAGGAGGGGAAGGGTCCCCTCATTGACCTTGTTTATTCGACCCTATATGAACAAAAGTAAATGCTCAGCATTAATCATTCTAGAATGGAAGAATGAAATGTAAATTCTTTCTAATGACTAAATTAAAGGAAATGGAAATTCTTCCTAATGGCACATTTCATTTCGGGGGACAGAGGATCTTTTTGTCTGCTGAGGGGAACTGCTGGCGGTGGTATTCGACGACTTGGTACACGAGCTACCGTTCCTCCTTGTTTTTTGTCAGGCCCTCGTTGAAATCTTCCGCCAGTTTCACCGCCGTTCTGCCGCGTCGTTCACAGACTTCAACGATGGTGCACATCCTTCGAGATCTTTGGGGGTTTTTGGAACCGGCAGCTTCAGGCAATGAAAAAGGTTTTGAGTCCTTTTCGTGACCAAGGTGCTCAAATCCGACCGTCTCACGGTCAAGACATTCTTTCCCTCCAGCCGACGCAGATCTTTTGGGTTTTCGGTCTTCTTGTGCAGGTTTTGGAGCATGGCCGTCTTCTCTGCATCGGTGGTTTTGCAGGAGAACATAGCGAGTCCGGCTAAATCTTCGCTTAGGTACCAGAGGTGGCCCGGAATTTCGTCAATGCGGCGGTACCTACTCATGATCCACCGCCTTGTACCGCTCTAGGTCCTCCAACAGCTCCAGGTCATTGACGGGCGCGTCCGCCGTCAATGGAGCCTCGAACCACCTCTGGAGGTAGATGGTGACGGCAAAGACGTTTATCCTGCGTAGTGACCGGACCTCGTGAGCGGTCAGGTGGAATTGGCTTCGGAAGATGAACATCTTAAGACAGTAAATGCCTTTGGCCATCCACCTGGCCCAGTGGTATGCTCCAGGACGATTGTACCGGAGATCTCGTTTGCCATGACCATCGAGGAAGACCAGAGCGAGGATCAGGAACTCCCGGTAATCGTCTCTTGGGTGGCCAACTTCAAGCTAGTCTTCAATGAAGTGGACAATCTGCTCTTTTTTCAACGCCACCCATTCCGAAAGGATGTCGCTTGGGCCATCGCCATTGAACGGAGAAGCCTGCTTCGGTCGATGAACTCCCATTGGGATTTGAAGCGAGCGAACAGCGCAATTTCGGGGCCAGAAGACCTGAAGAACAGGTCAAAGACTGAGGTGATTAACAATTCCATCATGTGGTGTCTGCAAGCCAGGAAAAGAACGCGGCGGTCCATTTGGTCCTGGATAATCGTACATGCGCCGCTGTGAATACCGGTATTCGCCGCTGTTGTGTCGAAGCAGAGACCGGCAATCCATGGTTGAACTTGCGGCCAATCGTCCAGCACCTTCAGAACAGCTCCAGCCATCCGCTGTCCCGTGCTGTCAGGGATTTTGGGATCGCCAACAACTTCTCAAGATTCTTCCCGCTGACCAGCACTGGTATGCGATCCGATTTCCCTCCATCCGAATCAGGGAGGAGTTTGCCATCAAAGTGGACGACAAGCGGCGTATCAGGATTGAACTCGGTCTTGATTCCGGCTGCCAAGTTCTTCCTGGACTTCTGCCGTGAACGGTGAAGACTTGATTTGGACAAGGTGACCGAGGATAACTCAACTCCCGCGGCAGCGAGTGCTGGAGCCACAATGTGCATCGCTTGGCGTACTGAGGTTCCAGTTCGATCCAGGGCTGCAGCAAAATTGGGTATTGGATGATCCTCCTTGCCGACACTTGGCCGTCCTTGGAAGCGGATCGAGGAGCCGAAGGACCAGGAGAGGAATATTGGACATCATCATTGGATGCTTCGGCCATGGACTCCGAAGAAGAAGAAGACCCACTTTTCACCGTTCCTTTTGCTTGCAGTGAGTCCATCTCTTCGCGGCTTTTCTTCTTCCTCTTCTCTTCAGCTGCTCGGCGTTTCTCCCGCTCCGCTGCCCTGCGAGCAAACTTCAGGTCCTCTCCTCCGATGTACATCTTCCGCACGGTTCGCTGGTCATTCAGAAAGTCTCGATCTTCGGGGACTTTGATGAGTTTCATGGCGTTGGCATGAGCTGTTTTGAACAGTGTATTCAGGTTGGCTTGGAATCCCTTTTCCCGCTCCAGTTGCTTCTCTCCCCCCGGTTTCGGTTTCTGGCAACCTTCTCGTAGTCCGTGGAGAGGGCCTTGATCCTCTCGACGCACTTGGGCTTGTGGGAGGTCGGAATAGATGCCCGAGCCCACACCGCCATAACCTCATCAGCTACCACATTGGCAGCTTCCGCCGTGGACATTTTTTCTTCGGAGTGAAGAACAACAGACGTCGAAGAACATCTCCCACTGTCGGGAGTTGACACAGCGTTTCCAGGGGTTCATTTCGCAACACCCCCACCAACCACACAGTCTCCTGCTTTCTTGTATCCATAACCTGAAAAGAAATATGCTACAATTAGTATAAGGTAGAGAGTAGCCGTTCAGCAATAGTAACACATGGTTTGAGGGGACCCTTAAAATTAAAGAACACGAATGAGATTCATCTTGCTGGCATGTTTTCACGAGTGGAAGAAATTAGGGTGTGTGCATGACAAACTTCAGGAACAAAAAAAATTGGGACACTCTAATATATATATATTATATATATATATATATATATATATATATATATATATATATATATATATATATAATACACACCGAGCACCTTGGTTTTGCTTTAAAAGTCACACAAGTATTTTTTACTTATTCTATCGCCAAATTAACAAAATGAAAGTACCACCAAAACAGCCTTAGTCTTTCTCAATTTCTGCCCTCAAAAATTAATTCTTCGCCCTGATAAACTCAAGTGACATATTCCGAGCCCATATGACTACAATACTACTTGAAACCCATTTCACTTCTAAAAAGGAAGCGCACAACGTACTAACTTCATTCAAAAGTGCATTTATGTCAATCAAAGGCGAAATGGTGCCGTTAATGCCAATGATTTTTGCCTACTTACAAATTGCCATAGGGGTCATACGATAGAAGGATCTACACCTTCATATGGAATTCGAACCACGGGTCGCTACATCATCTGAACGCAGAGGACCGTCATTCATCCAACTACGATCCAGATCCGACGTTGCTTATCCTTGCTGATCTAACGGGTAGAAGTGTTTTTTGGACATGGCCACGACGTAGCCCATGAAGGGAAGATACTTCCTTAACACTTGGTCTTAACAAGAAGCGTGAGTAAACTAAGAATGGAAAGTTAAACAAAAAAAAAAAAGGAAATAAAGTGCCTATAACGAACGTATTACAAATTTCGTCTACAACTGTTGAAGCAAGTTCATTACCTAAAAGTACAGCATAATGAAGAATTTCAGCGACATTCCAAAGCCTACATACCCCTTCTGTGGATTCATTTCCTGTATACATATATACATACATACAAAATACACGTGTATATACAAAATTATATACATTCATACAAACTTTTTCTAATTCTTACTTCATTAAAGCGTTAACAATAGGTTTAGCAATGTCAAACTTCTTAAGGTGAATGAAACCAATGGCGAGCTTTACTCTGAGGTCGATCGGAAGATCTGAAGGAGTTTTACAGGTAGTGGCTGTCTTCACTTGCTCTTCTATAGGCAGATTCTTGAAGGCTTTCTCAGGCATTCCCTAAGACAAATAGTAAGTCCCTTTTACGAATTAAGTTCATGTTTCTTAGGCAAAGTACAATTATGAAAATGAAATGAAAATGAAACGGTTTATTGGCAGATTATAGTCCATATGACAAATATTATCAATACAATGACAGTTCACATACTAAGGATAGAAATATATACAAATGATTAGAAATAATACAGTAATGTCGGAGTTAAGTGGAGCTACAGACAGACGTTTTCGTACCAAGAATTCCATAGCTTAGATGACAAACGGCAGGACTCATGGATAGCTTGGATAATCGGGTTGGTTGATTTTTTAATTCTTTGCATTAGACTGTATTGAGCACGTCTTTTTACGTCCGGGAAGCTCGGACATTGCGGGTAATTTATGCAAGTGTCTAAAAGACCTGTTGTACAGCAAATTCAGGGTTCTGCCAGAACCTTTTTTATATATTCACCCGGAATTGCTGTCCGTATATATTACTGCAGAAAGTACTAAAGACAGTGTCTTTAGCTTCACTTGTACAGACCCGGAAGTTCCTTATAGTCATATTCGGTTAGCACAAAGGCTTCGAGATTGTTTTCTTATATCTGAGTCATTACTCAAGGAGCTGGTGATAGTTGACCCAAATATTTAAACTGCTTGTACTTCCTCAATTACTTCACCTCTCATTTTAAACAGATATCAGCTGGCTGATTACAGCTTTTAAGATGAATTGCATAACCTTAGTTTTTGTAACATTAAAAAAATATCATGTTTCTGCGAATACACTTCGCAGACTTTTATTAGCTGATCCAGACCTTTAATAGAGGGACTTATTAACACCATATCATCGGCATAAACTAAGTTATTTATCCTTGTGTTATCTATATAACATCACACTGTTGCCTCATTAAGTGAAGCAATTAATCCTTCAATATACACATTAAACAGCATAGGAGAGAGCAAGGAGCCTTGTCTCTTGTCTTGCAAGAGCAGCCAAAACATTCAGATAGTACATTGCCCACCTAAACGGTAAAAGAATGGTGGGAATACTAAAATTTCAATAAAATGTAATGGTAACTAAAGTAACCATTTAAATACTGTACCATTTCACTGAAAATTTACGAAATAATGCCACCAGTGAAACCGTGCGTATTACAAAAGAGTATATAATACTTTCTACAATGCGTCGTTATATTATTATTAAACCAGTAAACTTAACGATCGTAATTTTAGTTTTGTTTTTCTTTATCGTAAATGAATAAAAACTAAGTAGGAAATGCGCGTAGGAAAAACAAGCTAATGAAATACGAGAAGCTTAAAGTACGGTGAGAAACATCGGTATACATTTCTGTTACATAATTATACTGGTTGTTCCAATTATTAAATTTAGTCAGTACAAATGATGATCGACGCCATAATCTCTCATAACAAAGGTTGATAAGGCTAAGCCGTTCCAACCTCTTTCTTTTTCTCCTTACTTTGCATTTGATTTCCACTTTCATGTGCGAACGAGGACCACGATACAAGAAGCGAACTGTTCTCTCTGCATCAACACCTCCAGCATCAGGTTGGTGTCTTCCGGGTGACGAAGGATGGGTATTTCCTGAAGGCGGTTTCCATCGCTTCTTGAGCTAAATTAATGTCACCATTCTCGTAGTGGATCTTCGCGATCTCTTGGCCAACTTTAGAGCCATCCTGATTCGGTAGAGAACACAATTGGAGCTCCGTTAGTTCACTGACTAATAATAATTAATAAAACTAGCTACCCAGGCAAAGGACATTTATATACAGTGATGGATGTCAAAAAGTTCGTTGACTGACTGATTTTAAATGTACGAGTAATGGTAGATTTTATATTCTTAATCGTACTGTAATTATACTTTCATTTCTTAATACAATATAAATGCAAGTTATTTCACTATAGCTATGATGGGATTATAAAGATTAATGCAAAAAAATTCTTTTTTTTCTAATTGAAGGTCAAAATATGATGATAAAAACCCACTCTAATAGACAGAGTTTATTTCCACAATAGTTTCGATGCCCACTGGCATCCTCTTCGGGTGGATACAGAAAAACGAATTCGTTTTTCTGTATCCACCCGAAGAGTATGCCAGTGGGCATCGAAACTGTTGTGGAAATAAACTGTCTATTAGAGTGGGTTTCTATTATCATATTATAAAGATTAATGGGTTAATGACATCGTACATTTATATACAGTAACTGATTTGAAGTGTAAATATATTTTCCTTCCTCTGATTGGTCATTTTGAAAGAAAAGAAACAAGGTCCCTGATTGGTCAATTCATAATCTGTAACCCACTTTTCTGTGAAAGGGACTGAAGTTGAGGTACAAAGCGTACCAAATTTGAAAATGCCAGAACTTTTGAAGAAATATTTTCAAAAGTTCAAAGGCGCATGTATATATGTATGTATATAAATTGGTGGGTTCAACTTATTTACTTTGCTTTTAAAATATGTTAATACTTATTATTTCAACTTTTTCTCCTACCTTTCCCTGATGATTAACCCTTTGACGACCAGTATACGTTTCTTTGAACTTAAAAGTTTAAGTTTTATTGTGTTTTACAATTAGATATTAGTAACTAGTCACTTAAATGACCCATTTTTGGGTCAATTTTCCGACAACTAAACGATACCTGTATAAACATGTACATGTATTTGTAGAAACGTTGCATCATTGTACAATTTATATTATTATTTCCGTTGGAACAAATATGTCCCATGGTCCTCAAAGAGTTAAACCATGTAGGAACTCATAGTTTATGAGTTTATAATGACGTGTAAATCCAAAATTAAAATTAGCCTCTCCTTTCAACTTCACATTCACGCCAATCTCTCAACTAATAAAATAACCATAAATAATAATAATAATAATAATAATAATAATAGAGTTGCGATAATTTCAGCATTAGCCAGCGACATTACTCAACTCTAGTTAGAAATAAGAAGTCAGTTGACAAACCTTCCCTTGGTCCGGCCTCAGGAACTTCACCATGTGAATATAGCCCTTTAAAGCTTTCGTCTTTTCTCCTATCTGTTCCAGGAGGTCACACCTTGCCCAGTGGTAGTCCAAGTTTTGGGGGTTCGCCCTTATGGCCCTTCCCCAACAAAAAACTGCTTGGCGAATGTCTCCAAGCTGAAATAAAGATTATTAAAATGATTTTTAAAAAAAGGAGGCAAGAAATTTAGCATATTATATACAGTATATATACGAGTATATATATATACACACTTGACAACCATGTTGGTTGACTTGGAACAGCAAAACAATACACAAACATTTTAATTAAGGAAAATTTTTCACCTGATGAAGAGATAACTCAGCAAGCTTCTCCCACTCTTCGGCATTCGGGCTGAGGAAGGCGGCGATAAGGAGGAACTGAAGGGACTTATTTACCATTTTTTTTTCTTCATAAATCATCCCTAATGTCTGATACGGAAGTTAAAAACAGCTTTACAAATTACTCCTTATAATTTTTCATATCTCGATAATAAAGTTGCTACTTACGAGAAAACAAAAAGATAATTTTAAAGAGAAAAGAATTAAATGTATTATTATTTTTCTTACAAAAAAGTAGATCCGTTTAGAAAAAAGAAAAGTGATGAAACAACCTTGAAGGATCTAAAGACTGGATATAGGTAGTTTGTCTATCGCTCAAACTGAGTTCTTCAAAGAACCTATGAAGACTGTGAATAACGCTATTCCATCACACCTGGTACGGTTCGGGGGAATGGGAGTACTGCCTGATGATCTCCATACACATTTTAATCGCCTCTTCATATTCCCTGCGCGCGTACCTCAAATTGGCTTCCCCCATCAGGCCCTGAAGTGCAGCTGGCAGTCTCCTCCTACGTCGCTTCTCTTTACCTCCCTTCCGCTTCAAGTGATACCTTCAAAGATGGTGAATTTTTTCCCTATTAGGTTCCATGCATTTCGCATTTCACATGCCGTTTGCAAAGCCCGCACACATGGGAATAAAAAAAAAAGGCTCATTCTTAGCAAATATGAAGACATCCTTCAACCAAATCCATTAAAATTTTACGTTTTATACTAATTTTATATGATCCTCAAAAGGCAAGTATGACTTACACCACCACTCCGTTTGACTAGCTAATTCCAAATAGATTTATTTTCTCGACCATTAGGCTCAGTTAGGCTTTTTAATACTAAAAAAATTTTCCTCTCTTTCCCCCCTCCCACTTGCGATTTCACCTCTTCTTGATGGTTCTGGTAAATAATTATACTGTAGAGTAAGTCAATTTGCGGGTGTAAACTATTAAAAACCATGAACCAATCAAATGTGTCTAGTTTGTGATGTATGAAGTTTCTGTTCATATGACCATGCAATACGCTGTTGTAAATACAACCCAAGCATTTGCTTACATCTAGTTTACTTGGTTCTTTTCTTAATTTTTTATAATATAACTATTGTATCCTATTGCTCACATGCGCATCTAAGCAACAAAATGCTCCACGATTAACACTTTTAGTAGTATCTAAATTTTCATGGGGTTCCTAAACTTTTGCATTTATATTATATATATATATATATATATATATATATATATATATTAACTGCAAACAACACACAGTATAATTAATGTAAAGAACGACGCTTGTGTAGAAGAGCGTTCCGCACAAGATGAGGAGGGAGAACGAACAAATGAAAAATGAGGTACCACCCGGGAATCGAACCCGGGATCATCCGATTACCGGTCAGATATGCTATCCACTACACCATGGACCTCGATCAATCAGAAGTCGTAATTCTCCTACATACGAGCAGAAACCAATGCCCTGAGGGGGCATCTTCGCATGCCGTACATATATACATTTTAACTGCAAACAACACACAGTATAATTAATGTAAAGAACGACGTTGTGTAGAAGTCCATGGTGTAGTGGATAGCATATCTGACCGGCAATCGGATGATCCCGGGTGGTACCTCATTTTTCATTTGTTCGTTCTCCCTTCTCATCTTGTGCGGAACGCTCTTCTACACAAGCGTCTTTCTTTACATTAATTATACTGTGTGTTGTTTGCAGTTAAAATGTATATATGTACGGCATGCGAAGGTGCCCCCTCAGGACATTGGTTTCTGCTCGTATGTAGCAGAATTACGACTTCTGATTGATCGAGGTCCATGGTGTAGTGGATAGCATATCTGACCGGCAATCGGATGATCCCGGGTTCGATTCCCGGGTGGTACCTCATTTTTCATTTGTTCGTTCTTCCTCCTCATCTTGTGCGGAGCGATCTTCTACACAAACGTCGCTTTACATATATATATATCACATCTGTGCCTACCTCTGTTGTTCATTTAGCTCTTTCTCAAACTCTGCTGCATGGTCCTCTCCATCAACTTGATCTTCTGCAGTCGCTTTGGAAACTGGTCCTTCTAAGTCGCTATCTTCCCCATCATCTCCGAGGAGCTCAGCTACCTTTTAACCATCAGGAATTGGGATAAACAAGTGTCTTATTTTTACTTAATTTTCCTTATATTTCAATCGATTTCGCCTCATTGGGATAGTTTCTACGATGCTTATGGTTTAATTTACAATGGCTCAACATTCGTAATTCTTTTCTTATTTACTCTGTTTTAAAAACATTCCCACAATTCCATAAAAGGAAACTGATTACAATCAATCTCTTCCAAACTTCTTAACATGAAGTATATAACCCAGCCGAAATATATTCTTGATAGCGTTACCAATGAAAAATGGTAAAATATAAACATGGATGATATCTGAAACCCCCCATTTTCACAGAGAGAGAGAGAGAGGAGTGGGGGTGATAGAAATAAGGATTACCAGAGTGCAGTTGGCTGACTCAACTCAACCCGAGGATGTAGCGGCGGTAGCGGGAGTCGAACCCGGGAAATGTAATGGAGTTGTTTAACTCTTTCACATCTAAGGTTATATGACGGAGGGGACCTACAGCTTTACGTGGTATCCGAACCAAGGGTCGCTATACAATCTGGACGCGGAGGACGGTGTCCCATTCAACTACTATCCAGACCCAATATCGCTTAACTTCGCTGATCGACAGAAAGCGGTGTTACAACACTAGCCACAACGTAGCACGTCGAACTCGCGACCTTCACATTTCGAGTCTAATCCTTAACCACGTAGCCCAATAAAAAAAAAATAAAAAGTCTATTGAACCAACCTCAGAAAATGATATTTTATCCTCCAGAAGCTTGTTTATGATTTCCTCCTGAGTGTGCTTTTGAGTGACATTTGTCTTTGATCCGCCTGTTCTTGTTGTGCCTTCACCAGGTTTCTCTCGAGTCTCAGTCTCTGCGAAAGGAATTTCGGAAGGGACGTTCGCAAATTCTGTTGGAATCACCTGCAGTATACATAGATCAAACTGTACCACCCATTCAGTAGCTAAATGGATTAAGTATCCACCTCTTACCAAGTTTCTCACTCGTCACAAGAGAACATCAAAACTTTATGTTAGAAGACTGGAAACAAATACTGTGGACAGATGAGAGCAAATTTCAAATATTTGGCAGTAAGAGAAGACAGTATGTGAGAAGAGTTGGACAAAGGTTCAATGCTGCATGGAACTACAGTCAATGTAAAGGTATGAGGCTGTTTTGCTGGTGATGGGACTGGGGATCAAGTGAAAATTGAAGGAAACCTGAACAAAGAGAGGTAATACTGTATCCAACAGCATCATGCCATTCCTTGATTGGAAATAACTTCATCTTCAGCAAGATAATGACCCCAAACATAGAGAAATATATAACCGAAGATATCTCAACAGAAAAAGTGACAATGGAGCATTAAGATCTAAATCCAACTGAGATTATGTGGGATGAACTTGGCAGTGTAAGGAAAATTTGAGTTGATCTTTTAAATTTTGGACCTAATATTAGCCTTAGACCAATTAAAATACTCATCTCAACTGCTCTCACTTTTGACAGCAAACTATCATGCCAAACATGAGTCCCATCCATACATCAAGGGTGGTACCAATAAACCTTTGTGTAAACCTTGTTGCATGTACACTCAACCATTTCTTTCCTACCAGAGCTTTTACCACACTCATGATTACTTGCCATGCTTCACTCTACCTCCAACTTTCAATATACTTGCATCTCTCTTTGTTAAACACTTCTGATATTTAAATTCTTTCACAGCCTCTAAATTTTCTCCATTCACCTCAATATTACATGCTGAAACTACTACTATTTCAATGACAAGCCTTACTTTTGTTTAAAATCACATTCATAATTTTCTCATATACATCAACAAAAAAAGTCACTGTTTTCAATTCATAACCTAATTCACCCAAAAGCACCACATCATCAGCATATATCAGATACAATAGTCGCCACTCATTCTCTTCCAAATTCAGAATTACTCTTTTCTAACATTCTTACCTTCATCTCTCATATTACTCCACCATATACATATTAAAGAACCATGGTGACATTACACAGCCCTGTTATATTCCAACATCAATAATGAACCAGTAACTTGACAAACCCTTAAGTCTTAAACAAGCACTACTACCCACATAAAAACTCTTACTGCATTCACAACTTACCAGTGACACCATACATTCAAAACACTTGCCACAAGACAAATCTATTCACCTCATCATACACCTTCTTCATATGTAGTTTCTCAGTTAGCTGTCTCACTACAAACACTTGATCAACACATCCTCTGCTTTCCTTAAAATCATCTTGTTCATCTCTAATCAAAGGTTCTGTAATAATTTTTTCTATCAACACACTTTCAAATACTTTTCCAGCTATACTGAGAGGACTTATACCCTTATAATTTTCACATTCAATTCTTTGACCCTTAATTTTATAAAGTGGTACAGTTACAATATTTGTTCAATCGCTTGGAACATGCTTACTTTCAAAATGCTTTTTGATACATCTTCCATACTATCAACATGGTGGAAAATACAGTGGCTTGCAAGTTACACTGCATGTTTCAAGTGATATTTTCCCTTTAAAAAAACAAATTTAATGTTAAAGAACCCTCCCTACCTCCTCTTCTGAAGGCCCAGCCTCCATAGACATTCTAGGTAAACTTGAGTAATCTTCATTTTCAATAATTTCTCTCAACTCTTCATCAATTGGTTGCATCTGAAATTCAAATTGTTAGTCAGAACCTAAAAAAATTACTGTTTGGTTAACAAAAGAATCCAAAATAAGAGAGTATGTGTCAGTGAAACTAGACTAATTAGCTAACCCAAAGACTTTACAAGAATCCTGCTTAGAATTCATAAGAATTTTTTAGTAGAACACTATTACACATGATATAAAGCTTATATATTTTTTGTTTAACAATACTGTTCAAATGACAGCCTAGAGCAGACAATCTACTATGGTAATAAGTTGTACCATACTTCATGTAAGGGATGGTTTAAAGCATACAGCATACTGTATTAAATATCATAACCTATTAGGGTATTTCCCTTTAGTTTTAACTGGCATTCAAAAACTTTTTTCAGATTTGGTTCCCTCAAAGTAAATACCAGTACAATAAATAGGTTTAGGACCTCACTGATTTTTATATAAAAAATTAAAAAAGGAGCTGTGAATGAAATTGGAAAGTTATAGAATATTATAGTCCCTGTTACCCAATTTTTCAAATAAACAATATCAGGATGTAACTTTTACTTTACAGATATAAAACTATATATATATTGCTACAACAATAGGCCTAATTACTAGTCTAAACAGATCCTAAATCTCCTTTATTTTGACATTAATTCATTACAATTTTAATTAATTCAAAGCCAAATAAACTACTTCCAAGTAATTGAGGCTAAATAGCTTCTACAGTATGTTAATTCTTGTAGATGAATGTAAATTTTTCATAAAAAACCGTCTGTAAGGCCAATAGTTATATTTAATTTTTTTTGAAAATGCTTGAATAAGGCAATATTCTTTGAGAGGCTGTCATCCATCTTCAGATTCTGAAAATCTAAAAATTTTCCAACAAATAAAACCTGAAAACAAAATAAATTCACCATTTCTCAATTTGATTGTTTTTATGCACTACAGTACAGGGTGTCCCAGAATTAACTATCTATTTCAATGAAATTGGACAAATTTTTTAAAAACACACTTTTATTTATGTTTATCATGTTTAATGTGTGTTAAAAATATAAATTTCTAAATTTTTTTCATAATTTTATTTTCATAATTTTTTCAGTTTTATTTTCATTCTCTTTCAGAACCCTATTAATAATGAATACACAAGAACGCATCTTTGTTGTAACATCCCGTATCAAAGGAATGCAATGTAATGAAATCAGAGAAAAATTTACACGAAGATTCCACAGAACCGGTCCTACAGACAAAGCGATTCGTGAACTTGTGAACAAATTTAAAAGAACTGGATCCGTACACGACAAGGTGGGAAGAGGATGCCCAAGGACAGCACGTAACAGTACCGAACAGGTACGACAATTGTTTGAGGATGAACCAACAACTTCAGTTAGGGAGGCCGGTCGAAGACTCAACATATCCAAGACAACAGTTCATAGAATCTTGCGTTCGACACTGATGAAAAAGGCTTATCACATTCAAGTACTGCATGCCCTAAATGAAGAGGATTATCCAAATCGAGCAGCAAGGTGTGCAGAAATTGTGGATCAAATCGAAAATGAAAGTTTATTGGATAACATCTTATTCAGTGATGAGGCGACTTTCCACATGTGTGGTAAAGTCAATGACACAACTGTCATATCTAGTCCAATGAAAGACCGTCTGAAGTCATAGAATGGCAAAGAGACTCTCCAAAAGTTAACATGTGGCTTGGAATGACCAAATCCAAAATTTATGGCCCATTCTTCTTTGCGGAAGCAACTGTAACAGGTACCATCTACCTTGATATGCTTCAGCAGTTTCTCGAACCACAGCTTCTTGATGATGGCATTCTTGATAATGTTGTGTTTCAACAAGATGGAGCAAAATGTCATTATGCTCTAATTGTTCGAGAATACCTCAACAGACGCCTTCTGAATCGGTGGATTGGACGTGGAGGACCTCGACCTTGGCCTCCACGTTCTCTGGATTTGACACCCCTGGATTTCTTTGCATGGGGTTTCATAAAAACAAAGGCTTATCGCCAAAAGATCAATAGTTTAGCTGAACTTAAAGAACGCATCCAGTTGGCAGTGCGGGAGATAACACCTGAAATGCTTCAAAATGTGTTTCGCAGCGCTGAGGATAGATTTGAAATTTGCAGAGATACAGACGGTGCACACGTTGAAACTTCTCAATAAAGTTTTGACTTATTATTTATAAATCTATTTGTTTTTGTATCATAATTTAGTAATAAACACAAAATTATGTCAGTTTTTATTAAATTTGTCCGATTTCATTGAAATAGATAGTTAATTCTGGAACACCCTGTATATGAAAAAATTATTGAACTTTATATTAACTGACAATTTACATAAATTTTCTCACCAAAAGTAACAAGAACTATGTCAGAACATCTATAGCAGGGGTGTCCAACCTTTTTTCATTAATGGACATATTTCAATTAATGACCCACACTGAGGGCCAGTGTGCAAATTTTAGATAAAATTTTATTGAAATAAAATATAACATCAGATAATGAATTTTCAGTATCCACCAGCCAGGTCTGATACAAATCTTTGGCGGGCCAGACTCTGGCCTGTGAGCCATATGTTGGACAAGCCTGAGCTATAGGATCTGATTCTTGTTAATGACCATCTATGTGTGTGTGTGTGTGTGTGTGTGTGTGTGTGTGTGTGTGTGTGTTTTTTATGTTGAACAGTTCAAAAGTTCCATTTGAACTTTGACCTCTATATGTGACCTTGAACTTTGATGCAGGAGCCTGATATATGCTCATGACACATTGTCTTGTCATGATCTGTGTGCCACAGTTTTTTTGGTTTTCTGATGGGAAAAAACCCAATGGTTTTTTATGTCTTTGCTTTTTATTCTTAGTTTTACTGATATTTTAATGCTTAGTGTGAACGTAACTCAATGATGATAATTTCATACATGAAACCTAATATTGTGCTTATTTTTCAATCATGTCTGTCACACTGTCAACAATCAACATCATAAAAAAAGTGTCTGTACTTTCAGCCAAGGTATTTTACTATTTTTCAATGGAAATCCTGACAATAAAGATTATGTCCCAAACACTATTAAAGTATCACTTACACTACAACATTACATGCATTGATTACCATGATCATCATAGTAGGATCAATCAGTGGCAGCCTGGCAGGTTTACCAGTGCACCATCCTATTCCTCACCACTCCAGAACAAACAAATGTCAAATGCATACCCAACTTGTACTGAATGGGTTGCAAACAAGCAGGCCAGTAACTAGCCCAGAGCTTTCCAAACTTTTCACGTTGGCAACACACTAATTAATTTTTATCAAATATCAGATAATTTTTCAGTAGGTGGTTTATCTTGTAGCCGATTTTGTTGACACAAAAAATCAAAATTTTCAAAATACAAAAAAATTGAAAATAATTAACTAAATTTGCTGACACACCTGGGAGGTATTGGCGACACACAGTTTGGAAAGCTCTGAACTAGCCTATGCTGCAATTGCTGCATCACATCTGAAATCTGAATAGTATTAAAGGAATTGTTTTCGTTATTATCACTATTATTTAGAAGAAAATAATAAACAAGCTAGTTTTAGAATTTTGAGTGTAAACAAGGTAGTTTCTTTCTTGTAAAGGTTAGTATAATGCTTAAAAATAAAATAATATGAAAGATAGACTCATTTTATTACAAACACTAACAAACCAAAAAACCATTGAAACCAAATAAACCATGTTTTTTTGTTTTGTTTTTAAATAACCATGTTTTTTTTTTCACCCTGTCTGTGTGCATGTGAAGTTTCATCAAATTATGTTAAGAGGTTCAAAAGTTATAACTTGGACAAGAAAGTGTGATGAACAAACAAACAAACAAACGGATGGATGGATGGATGGATGAAATGCAATCCAGTATGGCCCTTCCAAATTTTTTGGTTGGGAACAATTTTTTCCCCAGTAAGGCTACCCACTATGCGGTCTGAACTTCAAACATAAGGGCAGCAGATAGTAATTAAGTAGTATTCCATAGGTTGCTCTATTAAGGAAGACAAAATTAAGACAAAACTTTTTATTCTTACTGGCATGAGACTCGTAAACTCTTGAGAATAAGATTCATTTTCTTCTCCATCTTCCTCTTCTTCGCAAGATGGGGCTTCAATAGCATCCATTTCAACATGATCTGTGTGATAAACTTTGATTTTAGCAAAATTCATTTGTGGGCATAATTACAAACTATAAAGCTTCTCTTAAAACTAGAAAAATATGAATTAGTGTATTATAAGTAACCCATAGACCACGCAATAACTGAACAGCCTCACAGTCAGTCTGTTTCGTTCTGAAATGACTAAGATGGAAAAATTGTTCCAATCATCTCTCAGCTACCTACAAATCAAAGAGTTTCATCAAACTGCTTTTTTCTTAAATAAAAGTAATTTTTACCCGCTACTGTGTGCTTTCTCCAGGTAACCAATGTACATTATTCAGTATGATCAGCAAAATTAAATAAGGTTCATAAGCAATGTCTCCCTCTCCTTAGAGATAGGCTTGCCAGCTTTCTGAAGTACAATTCTGAGGCGGGATGCTGCAGAGGGGTTGACCACAGCAATCCTGAACTGTCATTCAAACTCATATAAAGTATTAGAAAGAACAGAATTGAATGGAAGTTGTCCCATAGAGTGATGCAGAGATGCAACACTCTCTTTGGTGGGAAGGAAAAGTGTGGCAAATTTTCTTTTTCCTAAATTCGTCGAGGTCATAAGCCGAGCTTGCATTATGTCCATCTGTGACGATCTCGTCACAGACCTATATATATATATATATATATGAGGAGAGAAGGGGTGACAAGCTTGACCTTTGTGAAAAGAGGAATCAATGCATGGAACACTTGAAAGGTTGAAAGTCAGCCCTGCTATAACATGCAGGATGTGTTCTGGAAAAGACAGTGCATTATGCAATTGTGCACTGTGACAAGTTTGTTTTTACATAGGAATAATGTTATAAGTCAGGGATGCATTTTTTCAAAATTATTTTTTCCTTAAAATTCAATTTATCAATTGTTCAAATGCATTTACCAACATATATTAGTGCATAATGTATGAAGAAACAAATATTATAGTAAAAAATTCTATTTAAGAAAGTTACAAAAGAAAAAAAAATACTACCAAGTACAGTACAGTAAAAATACAGCCAAGTACAGTAAATACTAGGGCATGATTCTGATTAATAAGTTAATCATTGTTTCAAATTTAATCATTAATTAATCAAAAACTATTTTTAGAAAATGATGGGAAATGATTAATTTTCCTCATAATTTCATCTTAAATTTTGTAATGTATCATTTGAATTTGGCACCTTTTTGCATGTATAAACTATCTAATCCACCCATGCCTGATTTCTTGAATTAAAGCAAACTAAATGTTCGAGCAAAATGTTTTCTTCAGTCTTATCTCACACAACAAACAATAAAGCTCTTTCTTATTCTTTTCAGGAGTATTTAATTTTTAATAATTTTTAATCAGTTAATCAATGATTAAATAGAAAAATTCATCATTCATCACTTTTTCCTAAAAATTATTAATTTACCATGCCCTAGTAAATACATGTTACACCTCATTTGAAGTTAACTGACATGCTTCTTCAGCATTTTCTTTGTCAGGGACGTCTCGGTCACTAACATCAGATTTCTTCTTAAAATATGCATCGAGTGTTAATTGCCATGCATGATTTTTTTTTGGTGATAAATTTCTTTATAGCCTGCTAGAAATGCATCCAATTTTCTGCTAAATGTGCTGCTCCTTTCTGTGTTTAGATTATTGTCAGAAAAAATCTTTGCTATGTGATTACTAGGGCAGTCAAAAGTTGACCGAAAAAATTAAGAAAGTTGACTTATAAAGTTGCCTTTACTTTCAATAATAAAAACGATACTTTAATTACTTATTCTTGCTCTTCTACATCAGTTGACCGATTGTGGTAAATTATGAAGTATTTGCCGACATTTTCTGGCAAAAAATTGCGATCCTTACTTAATAATTTATTAAGCATGGAGAAAGATCTCTCTACAGCGGCAGTTGTTGGTTGACATTGCAAAAGCTGACCATAAACTGTTGGTGAGATTTCAGGTCTACTGAGGTTAATTATTTCACAAATACCATTTGTCTTGAGTCTTGTTTCAATGTATTGTTTGACTGAACACATATCTTCGCCAAGGTTGATAGAAGAAATGGTTTCATATGCCTCTCTAATGGTGCAATCAGATGCTTCCATCCTAGTCACTAAGCTAGCAATCAAACTATAATTCATTTTGATTGACATTAGTTGCTTTGGCAGTTTTTCATTAGCAACACTCTCTTTAGCCTTCTGAACAATGATTCCTTCATCTTCAAAATTTTCCACAATTGTCTTCACATTTGGAAAATTGTCTGCATAATAAAAAGCAGCATAACCACATCCAAAACCAGAACAGACATAACTGAATAAGACAAATATGAGCAGCGAAGTTGCCAGTTAACCAAAAAGATGCCAATTTTTAGTTATTTTAATTATTTATTCAAAAAATTGACTTTATTTACCTCATTGCTATTTTTTGACCTAACAGGTAAAAGTTGACTTTTGGTTGACCTATTAACTTTGGTAATATACCCCCTACAGTGTTTTTATTGCATTTTCAGTCGTTTCAGCGAAAAGTCCCCATAGGAAACAATTTGACTTTATTGACTTTTGACTGCCCTAGTGATTACCCAGATAAATGCTTCTGACAAATTTTTTTTTGTTAGCAATTTAAGTTGCCCAAAACAGACGTAAAATTAAAATCTTGGTGAGCGAAGGTTTTGAATTATCCATTGAATGTTATCTGGGAGTTTTCATAGTGTTGCATTTACATTTTTCATATTGTTCTATGTGAAATAGATATACTAAAATTAAACTCTCAGTGAGTGAAGGTTTTGAACATTAGACTGTATAAGCCAATGAATTTTTTGAGGGTCTTGATATTTTTAGTTTTTTTTTGTTTTTTGCGCATAATTTCAAATTTTGTGTAATAAAATTTTTATGGTCTTAAAATACTTAGCGCGTAAATACAAATCTGTGTTGTAATAGTACACATTATAGCAGGGCCAACTGTGTATAATGGTAAATTAAAATAAAATAGATAACTAGAGACTAGAAAAGTTTGTAACAATAGTGAGCCAAGTGAACAGTAGTCTGATAGATGAGTGAGTGAGGACTGACAAAAATTGTGGAGTCCTATAGCTCAGAATCAAACTTGTCTGGTTTTGGTTCTGACTAGAGGTGGAAAGAGTACATCAGTACACTCAAACCTTGCTAATTCAACATCATCAGAGCTCTACCCTCATTGAATACGCACTGTGTTTGAAATTTGTCCTGGAATTCAAACAGTTGTTTGGATTAGTGCATTTTTTGTTCAATGTCTGGTGGATAATTCAAACTGTTTTCATACAACCTTTGTACAAAAGCAGTAGGAACCAAAAACGATACTACAAATTATTAAATAGAGTAAATACATATATGCTAGTAAATATATATGAAACATTACTTTTTTTCACATAACATACAAGTGGTGCATGTGGAGTTATGCTAACACAAATGGTATTTATGTATGAAACCAAGTTTAATTTTGCATATCAACCTACACATGCCATCTTCTCCATGATGTCAAGGGGAAGATGATCAGCATCATGCAGGTCTCCAGGTTATTATTCATTACATTTGCGATCTTCTCTAAAAATTAGGTACATTTAGTATTGGCTAGACTGTAATGAAAAAACACTAGAACCAAAGCAGTTAAAATTAACAAAATATACGCTAAATATATATTGATAGCAGGTGAATACAGTCGACCCTCGACTTATGTTGTCACCGTCTTATGTAATTTCGAGTTACGAGAAGACCCCCATTGACTGTAATTGATTTGTCTTACATAATTATTTTATGTTGCGTAATAGCTGCATAATCACAAATGCAGTGCGTGACCACTCACTGACAGAACACCGGGTATTTCACGTTATTTCATTGTTATTTTTACCGTGCATCATATAAAGTGATACTGTATGAAGTGATTAATAATTTGGCAAATTAATAAATGTGAAATTATTAAGGATTATTAAATAATCTAAGATAAAAAAGTGCCTGTGTGAAGTTGAAACATTGACAAAATAACACGCTATAATTTTTTTCTGTGATTTATTAGATTTAATAAATTGTGCAAAGAATTAGAACCAGTGCTTCACTAATTAAATCATTTTTTATTATTAATTTTTAATATGTATTTTCTTTTACAGATGGTGTTTCTTAATAATTATTAATTACCATTATAATTCTGTTTATATACACTGTTTTTATGAAAAAATTTAATTATTTTATTATTTTCAATACTTTTTTGGGGTCCTGGAACAGATTACCTGATTTACATGTATTTTGGGGTTTGACTTACGGTACATCATTTTCGAGTTAAGTAACTCATCTCGGAATGGATTAATTACATAAGTTGAGGGTCGACTGTATATGAAACAAATGCTAAAAATGTAGGAATTGGCACCTTAGAAGGCCTACACAAAGGGAAACTGCATGTTCCTACTTGCTGACTGAGTGCACCACATGAGGAAAATTAATTCAAACAAAAATGCTGTAATTCGACATTTGACCCAAAAACTGTTCAAATGTTTTCCGTAATTTGCCCTCACCAAAATTGTTCAAGTTACACAATTGTCAAATTAGAGGAGTTTGAATTAGCGAGGTTCGAGTGTACTCGAGTATTCTTGTATTTGAGTACAGGTTTTTGTTGTACAGTATTTGTACTTGAAGTAATCTTAAAATAGGTAATCATACTCATATTCGATATAATCTGAAATTGCTGTAATGGTACGGTACTGCACTCAACTAATTTTAAATACAAGGATCTGTCCTAGACTCCCAGTGTACCATGAAAGCAACAATTTACAACTTTAATTTCAATATGGTTTATATTTTCAGATTTATTTACTATATTTTTATGCATACTTGTACTAAACTAGTGATGGGACGATACAAAATTTTTACCGATTTCCGATTCCGATTCTCAATATTTTTAAATATAATTCTATACTTGTTTTTCTGGAAATTGTCATATTTTACTCTGGTAAGATTAACTATTTACATTATGAGTATGGTAATATAAATTATAAATTATAATAGATTGGTTTAAAAATAAAAATCAACTGTAAGTTGTAACAATTCATTTTAATCTTCTTGATTACACATCATGGATATACATGTTTTAATGTATAGCTACAATACAATAAAAATAAATTTGTTATCCTCTTTCATTTAAATTTTAAAGTTTACATTGCAAAGCTGTTCAATTAAAAGTTAAAGAATCGTTTTAAGAATCGGAAATCATGGTACAATTCTCTCGATTCCGATTCCGATTCCTGAAAAATGCTCGATTCTTCCAATTCTCGATTCCGATTAATCGTCCCATCACTAACTCAAACACTAAAAAAACTGTACTCATGCTCATACTCAAGCACTAAAAAGGTATACTTGTACTCATACTCAACTATTCAAAAAATACTGTACTTTTCCACCTCAAGATTTGAGGTCTCAGTCAAGTTCCAAACTTCAAATGCCAGTACCTAGTAAACTTTTTTTTTTTTTGGTAAGTTACATTTAGGAACATATAAAAACATTGATTTATTATTGTGTGTGAGACTAGTGCTTTATTTAAAAGCAGATTTTTTTTTTAAGAATCTGAGAGGTTAGGTAAGCATTTTGGGAATATACACAATTCTTGGAGACTTCTGGCAGTTAATATTCATTTTAGCACATGACCTGGACTTTGGGATGGCAATAGGATTTTCAGAGCAAGTATAGTTTATGTCCCCTTGACCACTATTGGTTAGGTTGTGATATTTTTGTTAGTTTTAATGAAAATATCATGACAACCTAACCAATCATCAAGGGCATACAGTTGACCTAACCAGGCATTCAATAATTCATTTGCACAAGAAATGAAGGTCAGATTTGAATAAAACACACCAAAATACACCAGGAAAACCTATTCTCATATCAAAATTGACCCACAGGGGTAAAATGAATAATTACCACCATACACTTTCAATCAATTTTAATCAATCCAAAAATTGCTTATATCTCTGTTAATATCAATTTGCACAAGAAATACCATAGGAGAAAATAGATTCATATTTAAATTCTACATAAGAAAAACCAGGGAGCAAGTGTAGTTTATGTCCCCCTGATGCAAAAGGGGACACAAACTACACTCAGTCAAAGTTGGGGAATGTAAACTACACTAGGATCTTCAGGAGACATTTTTTAAATGAATCTATCAAATAAAATGTTAAAACTAATAAAAATATTATGACTTAACCTAACCAATTGTCAATTTATATACATATATATTGATGATTGGTTAGGTTGTTGTAATATTTTCGTTAGTTTTAACATTTTATTTGATTAGGTTTACGCAGACAAAGTTGGGGAATGCAAACTACACTAGGATAATGTAGGGGAATGTAAACTAAACTAGGATAATGTAGGAGAATGTAAGCTACACTAGGCACCACAGGGGGACAAACTACACTTGCTCCAAAACTGGTACTTTCCTGTTATCTCGGACCCCAGACTTTTTGATAGGTTTGTATGCCACTTGCAGATTGCCAATTTTTTTTTTAAATGTTAAGTTACTAACCAAACCAAAACTAACCTAACCTAGGGTTGGGTCAGGTTAGTTACTTAACATAAAAAAAAAAAAATTTGGCAATGAAATTTGGCAATCTGGCAAAAAGTCTGGGGTCTGGGATAACAGGAAAGTACTGAAAAACCTATTGTCATCCCAAAGTCCAGGTCATGTGCTAAAACAAATACTAACCTTTCTGGCAAATCCAGGAAGGTTGGCAAACCTACTTAGAGGCCAACATCATTCTGAAATAAAATACTGTTTTCTGTAAAGCTTTTCAATCTGAAGAGCTTGTCAAATTGTAAATAAAGACCACAACAGAAAAGAAGAATTCATACAGAAAATTAAAGTTTTTAATTAATAATCCTCTTATCTTCCTTTGCCTGAGAAAGATCACAGAATTGATAAAAATTTCATTTATATAAAATAGGCTTGGTTTCAACTATGGTTTTGAAATGGCTAGTTTTCGAGATATAAGCTGTTTCTATCCTAACAATCTGGCTCACATGAAAGTGGGTGGGGCTTTGAAGAAGAGGGGAATTGTGTGGTAAACACACAAAAAAAAAATAGTAATAAGCACACTAAAACAAAACTAACCTAACCTAACATTTCCTAGTAGTTTGAAGTACACTGTGTTCCTGGAATAGTTTAATAGCCAAATCATCATTGTCTGAATACTTCTGAACTGCTTGAATGAACGAGAGATTGCAGCCATCACACACCATGACAAACAAAGCAACAATTGAGGTGCATCTGGCTAATCATCAAGAAACAAATGCATTGACTGGCTGCAGAATGTAAGTTTTTTTCATTGGACATAAAATAAAAAATTGAATAATTTCAAAACTAGCAATTTCCCCAAAAAATGAATATCACTAATGGATCCAGGAGCAAAAGTGCCTCTAGAAATACCACTTCTTATTAAAAAATTGGGTTAAGATTCTGTAGAACACATCTACCAAACTCGATATTGGTATTTATACAGCAAGAGCGAGCGAAAAAAAACAAGAATACTTTATTTTATACTAATTTTGGCAGAAATTCCTATTTATCAAAATATTTATTTTCAAAATTATTAAATTTTGGCGCAATTATTCAGTTGTCAAACCATCTCTTCCCATGATGAATGTAGTCATATTATCATCATTAGTCAAGCTCAGCAGCTGTCCCATTGTCATGTGATACTCCCATGCAGGTCTGGTGACTGAAATTTGAATTCAACAGTCACTTTAGAATGGCTGTCTCTAGTGGGAGCTCCCAGTCCGAGTGGGACATCATCTAGGCCTAGGTTAGGGTAGGATACTACTTACCTTTCCAGGTCTCAAATTCATTACGGGGTACCCATGCCTGGTTAGGTCAATTGTATGCACTTGACAATTGGTTACCTTGAATTTATCTTGAAGCACTTCTGCCTCAAGGGTGCGTTGCTCCTGAGGCGGAGCCATAACGTAGTTGCCACTCTTCTTTTCTCTTGCTCCTGCTATACGATTTGGTCCACTATTGAATTTGTGAGGGCTGGTCTGGCAGATGAATACCTTGGCACTGTGGGTTGGTTGGGTATGTTGGCTAAAAACATGTCCAAATGTTTTTTAAAAGTATCTACTGGGACTGCACTTATATCTCTAAGGTACTGAGGCAAAGAGTTAAACAGGCGAGAACCCTGCCTAGAGATACTATTATATTGAAGGGTTTGAATCATTCCCAGGTTTGGTGGGAGGTGATGTTTTTGACACATTCTGCCAATTCTTGTCGAGGTGGGCACAATTGGTTTGGTATTGGGGGCAACTAAAAGCCCTTCTAGAATTTTCCAGGTGTAGATTAGGATGTATCTCTCAAACCTCCTTTCTATGGAATAAAGGTCAAGGTCTCTGAGCCTATCCCAGTTGTTTAATTTGTTTTTTACTTACCTGTTGCTCATGAGGTTGTTTAATATAGGGGCCTATGAAGTAAAGGTTAGGTTAAATTGTGTTATTTTTATGAATTTTAATGAAAATATCATGACAACCTAACCAACTGTCAAGGGCATACAGTTGACCTAACCAGGCATTCAAATAACCTTTGGGTATTTCTTTACTATTACACCGGTCTCCGGTAGAAAGTTTTAAAAGCTGGTTTTCAATGTTTTTCAATGTGCTGAATTAAAAAATGATACTCATTTCCATCGCAAATGATTTGTTAAAGAGTTATTGAAGCTTAAACTCTCTAATAGGAAAAGGGTAAAAAAAATGGCGCTTCCACTGATTTTAATTTGAATCAGTTAGTGGACATGGCTTCCTGTGGTCTGTGATCCTTTGATTATTTTCGCTGTATCGCTGAATTTTATGGAAATTCAGAAAAAGCTACAGCTTTTCTTCAGGCACACACTGTTCTTCCTCAAGTGGTGAAGTGTCCTCGTTGTGACTCAGATTGTACTCTTCGTGAGGAACAGAAAGTGTGGCAGTGCCATAAGAGTTACCTGGTTCCCAAGACTAAGAAAGGACAGCGCTGTGATTTTTCGGTGTCTGATTACAAAGGGTCGTTTTTAGATAATACTTATAGTTGCATGGAAGATTGTTCTTTTTGTTAACCATTTTTTAAGTCATCTATGGAACCATAAAACTGTTGTGAAGTGCCTTCATATGTCCATCAGAACTTCAGTATACTGGAGGTCGTTCTGTAGTGAGGTTACAGACGATTGGTTTTGTAACCAGGATCCTATTGGAGGGGATGGTGTAGAGGTGAAGAGTGACAAAACTTTAAATGTGCGAAGGAAGTATGAGCGAGGTCGTGTTCTCAGTCAAATATGGTTATTTGGTGGCATAGAAAGAATCAGTAAACGTCAGTTTGTGCTGTCATTAATGGGTTCTATTGGTGAAAAATGGGACAAAGCAACACTGATTCCTCTCATAGAAAAATATATTCATGCTGGGTCTTTGATTTATAGTGATTCTTGGGCTGCTTATAAAAGTATAAGCAGTGGTGTAGTGCTGTGGGAACGCGTGGGAACGGCGTTCCCTTACTTTTTTTGGTAGACGGAACGGCGTTCCCTCACTATTTCAAATAAATCTGAACTTACAAATCTCTAACATCATGAAATTTTAATTCCCACCCCTAGAAGAAATATGAGAAAGAATCATTAACTGTTTCATTTCTTTTAGCTTCGACTGAGGCAATGCTAGCCTATAAAGATCTGATGAAACAGTCACCACAGCGTACCAGTTGTTAACTTTTTTTTTAGTTAATCATTCCAGTTGTTAGCTATTTTTATTGATTGTACTGGATGTCGTATATCTAATGACACTGGAAATACTGCATCTTCAACCTTGGAATATATCCTAATATCCAGTGCATATGACCTCAAAATATCCCTGAAATTGGTCAGATTTCAAAAGATTTCCTGGGGGGCTTACAGTGCCCCCGGACCCCCAGCTGTATGGGCTTGCCGCGCTCACCATTGTCCCTCCCCCCCCCCCCCCCCCGCATCTGAGTAACACTTTCAAAATGCATTCCCTCACTTCTTTATTTAGCACTACACCACTGAGTATAAGTGATTAGGCTACAAACACTGTGATCAATCACTCTGAAAATTTTGTGGGCCCAGAAAATTCCCACATTCACACACAGAACATTGAATGGTTCTGGCACGATTTGAAAGAATGGGTGAAGAGGCCAGGTATTCATTCAAAATATTTACGGTATATCAATACCTGGCTAGATACCTGTTCGTTTCTTCTTTTGAGAAAGAGGACTGTCTTTTGCACCACTTTTTTCTTCAAGCTGCTCAACTGTATCCACCTCTCTCCGACCGACAGCGACACCAGACTATTGAAGATTTGGACAAATCTTCAGAAGAGGAGGACGAGCCTCAGCCTGGCAATTCACGTGATTAAGGTATTTTTTTTAATTTTTATAATTTTGGATAACATTAGGAGTTAGGTTAGGTTAGGTTTGCTTAGGTTGTTTTAGGTTTGGCCAATTTTGAAGGTGGAATTTATGTTTTTCCTATGGTTTTTGTATTAATCTGACTTTCAAAATCTTCAGAAACCACTCGTTTTTGTGATTCTCCCTACCCAAAAATGGATAATATGAGTTTTATCGTACTCAGAATATCAAAGCGTGGTTTCTGAAGATGGTTGACATTTACGATAGACATCGGGCAGTTGATGTAGTGTATTTAGATTTTCAAAAAGCGTTTGACACCGTGCCGCACAAAAGACTCATTGAAAAAACTAAGGCTCATGGAATCAGGGATGTAGTAATAAATTGGCTAGAAGAGTGGTTGCGAGGCAGGAAGCAGAGGGTGGTCATTGATGGAGCGGAGTCGTGTTGGGCTAATGTAGCGAGTGGCATTCCTCAGGGTTCTGTATTGGGCCCCTTGCTTTTTCTTATATATATTAACGATTTAGATGTCGGCCTAGTCAGTACAGTTTCAAAGTTTGCGGATGACACGAAGCTGGGTGGTAGGGCGATTAATGACGAAGATAGAGGTAAAATTCAGGAAGATCTGAATAAAATCGTTGATTGGTCAGTCACATGGCAAATGAGATTTAACGTGGATAAGTGCAAAATTTTGCATATAGGTTCACATAACGGTAATTTTGCGTATAGATGTCAGGGAAAGATTTAACAAGCGTAGAGCAGGAAAAAGATTTAGGAGTTATAGTCACTGGTGATTTAAAAGTAGCGAAACAAAGTACAGCAGCGGTCAATAAGGCGAACAAAGTGTTAGGGTTTATAGCTCGAAATTTTGAGTACAAATCGCGTGATATTATAGTTCCTCTTTATAAATCATTAGTTAGACCCCATTTGGAGTACGCGGTCCAATTTTGGAATCCGCATATGCGCAAAGATATAGACAAAATCGAAAAAGTTCAAAGACGAGCAACTAAGATGATTCCGTCTCTTATGTCAAAGTTGTACGAGGATAGGCTTAAGGAGTTAAAATTGACTACTCTCGAGACTAGGAGGTTAAGGGTGATCTAATCCAGGTTTCAAAATATGAATGGGTTGATAACGTAGATAGAGATACTTTTTCGAAATATCTCAATATAATAGGACTAGAAATAACGGGTGTAAGTTGACAAGTAGAAGGTTCGAGACAGCAGTTGCGAAAAACTTTTTTACGCATAGAATAGTAAATACCTGGAATAGTTTGCCGGTAGAAGTAATTAGTAGCACGTCTATAAACATGTTTAAAATCGATTAGACGCGCATGTTGATAGAA
>JAJOZX010012684.1:0-17500 GCA_023014485.1 Bathynomus jamesi
TATATACACATATACGAGAGTCGGTACGAAAGTAATGTCTCTTCTTTTTCAGTTTATATACTTTATATACAATATATATTTACTATATTTACTTTATATCTGTCACGTATGGAGGCATATTCCCCTGTAATTTACATTGTAACTGGAATTATATTTAGTGAGACATAAAACAGATGCATTACTTTCGTACCGCTCTCATTCATATATATATATATATATATATATATATATATATATATATATATAGCTGTTCATCCTTCCACACAGTAAAGAAAGTGGTTGGTAGATAAATGGGTATCCTGGGTAGCCTAGTGGTTAAGACGCTGGGCTGCTGGTGGGGCGTGGTTCGGATTCCACGTTAAACTGTAGGTCTATGTTGAAGTGAAAAGCTTGACCTTCGTCAGAATGAAGAATTCGGGCTGATGCTAACCAAAGGTGTATATATATGTAATCGTAAAGAACGGAGTGTTCTTTGGGAATCGATATTTCAGGATAAAAAGGATGATCAACGCTCACGTTAACATTATGAAAATTTAATATCCAAACGTTTCGGAAGTTAAACTCCCATCATCAGTGGTTAAAACAATAAAATAAAAGTGAAATAAAAACTGGTAAAAGAATAGTCAGTCAGATACATGATGAAATTAACAATTCGAAAATCTTACAACCCTACAATACCAAAGGTAAAATTACGATGCCAACTACAGTCTAAAATTCAATTAAATTTCATATTCAGATATAAAATTAGACTATACAACTAAAACGGATTACAAAATATATTTATAAAATATTAACTTACTATGTTTAATTTCTATACGGGGTTATAATCATTCAATTTCGGCTTTTGTCAATACATATATATATATAAGGAATCCAGAAATTAAGCTATTTCATTATGGGCTGTGGCCAGAGGCGGACTGAGCGGTCGGGCAATCGGGAATGTACCGAGAGCCCCGGCAATTAGGGGACCCAGCCCGCAGTCATCATAAAACAGTGAGAGGGTTCTCAGTTGGGTCAAGTGTCTAATCGAACAGTAATATGAAAAAAAATGGATTTCAAGGGGTCCAGGACCTCATTATGCCCGAGGTCCAAGATTGCTGTCAGTTCGCCCCCGGCGGTGGTTAAAACTAAGAAATTATTATTGAATGGTTGGTTATGGCTTCCGCAATGTTCACAGATAGAGGATTTAGCTGGTCTACTTAATGGTGAAGAATTGCAGCTACTAATGCCACGATGCTGATCGACCAGTACTTAAAAATACTGTTATTGACAAGGGCACATATAATACACTGTACACTTCTGGTTTGGTTCCTGCTAATATGTATGGTTTACCTAAATTACATAAACCTAATGTCTCTATCCGCCATATCATGGCTGTCTTTACTGGAGTAAGTTCTTTTTCCCCTTGCTTTCTAAAGCTACAATTAATAACTTAACACTTTAAATTCTTTTACCTTTGTTCAAGAGATTACTAAATTTCTTAATGCTCATAAACTACTTTTGGCCAGTTTCGGTGTAGAATCCTTGTTTACGAATGTTCCGCTACAACAAACCATTGATATCTGTTTGAATACTTTACAGTATTTCCAAATGTCGATTCCGAAGTGGACCAATTCAATAAAAACGATTTCAATTCTTTACTCATCTTACCCATAAAAGACACTACCTTCATGTTTAATAAAATTTCTATAAACAGATAGATTGAGTAGCTATGAGTTTTCCTTTGGGCTCCACTTTTGCAAGTACCCTCTTTTGTTTTTATGAAACTCATTAGCTTGGTGATTGCTCGATCTCCTTCAAACCAATTTTCTACCGTACGAGTAGATATGTGGATGACACTTTCTTGTAATTCAAGCATCCTTTTCATATTGACCACTTTCCAACCTAGATTACACTTTTAATTGTGGCTGTTACGTCATGTATGTTGGCAGCTCCGTGTCCCAATTTAAAGCACGGGTGGATGATCATCGTGGCATAGTAGCCGTACTTCTTTACTGTTAAGCAGACTAGGTAAATCCTCAGTCTGGGAACAGTGCGAAAGCAACAACCATCCATTCAATAACAGTTTCTCAGTTTCAAGTATAACTGACAAAAAGAATTCTTGAGGTTTATATATATATTATATATATATATATATATATAATAAATAGACGGATAGATGAAAACCTAAATTAGATTACTGTAACTCTGCATAAAAATTAAACAGAAAGTTGAGATTATATATATAATAATGTTATTATGTTATAATGTTTCAGACCAACAAAGACCCTAGTATCCACTCATGGCTGGTCTACCTAACCGTGTTTGTAATTGTATATTGTGCATGTCCTCCGTGGTGGCGGAGGGGACCTACAATTTTATGTGGGTTCCGAACCACAAAAACTTCAATTTTACTACCTTAAACTATACCCAATCTATCAATCTATCCCGTTCATCCCCTCGATAACGATACTAGATTTTACACACTTCTTAGTAACTTTATTAATAATCGGGATAGTATAGTTGTTGGAGACTTTAACTGCCCTAACGTTAATTACGAGACTTTTACTGGTAATGATGAGGGTTTGAGACTGATTGAGTTCATGGAAGATAATTTTCTACGACAGATGGTTACCAACCAACGCGTGGTGACAATATTTTAGACGTGGTGATGACGAACGACGAAAATATAGTCGAAGGTTTGGAAGTAGGTGAGAGTTTGGGATGTAGTATCACCAAATTATTAGGTTTAAGCTATTGATAGAAAAGAGTAAGGATAGTAACGTAATAGAAGTTCCTGTTTTTAATAGGGCTAATTTTGATAGTTTTGCGGATAGGATGAGAGTAGTGGACTGGGATAATTTATTTATGGGTAATGACGCAAATTTTAAGTTTAAAGAAAGTCTTTTGAATATTGAAAGCGAGTTTATTCCGCGTAGACCCAAGCGCGCTAGTAATCATGGTAGACCCAAGTAGTGGACTAGGGAAATAGGTGAGTTTATAAACGAGCGTAACAGAGCGTATAGACTTAATAAGCGCAATGGCACGGTAGCTAACTTTAATAGATATATCGAGCTTAGACGTCAGGTTAAAAGATCTGTTAGAAATGCTAAGCGCAATTTTAAGATACTTGTTGCTGCTGAGAGTAAACATAATCTGAAAAGGTTTTTTGACTACGTCAATAATCGTAAGCCGATAAAAGCTAACATAGGCCCTCTAGTCCACGCAAACGGCGTTTTGGCTTCCGACGCTCAGGCAATGGCAGGTATTTTTAACAATTTTTTTGCGACAGTTTTTACCGTAGAAGACGTAAATAATGTCCCCGACGTGGACGATATCGTTCCATTTAGTAGTGAGACTATTTTGAATGAAATAACCGTTTACGAGAGTGAGATTGCGCATTATATCGATAAGCTAAAAGTTTGCAAGGCTCCAGGCCCTGACGCGCTTTATCCAAGACATTTGAAAGATTTGAAAGACGTTATCGTAGGCCCCTTAACAAAAAATTTTTAATATGTCATTGGAAACGGGGATTATTCGTGAAGATTTCAAATTAGCTAACGTTACGCACATTTTTAAAAAAGGCGACCACACAGTAGCTAGCAATTATAGGCCTATTAGCTTAACGTCAATTGTCGGTAAACTTGGGAATTCGTAGTTAGGGATCGTATCGTCGATCACTTAGAAAGTCGCGATTTGATTAATAGTAGTCAGCATGGGTTTCGACGCCATAGATCATATTTAACTATTTGTTAGAGTTTTATAACGAAATTGTGCGCGAATACGATAGGCATAGAGCAGCTCACGTTATTTATTTAGACTTTAAAAAGGCGTTCGATACAGTTCCGCAGAGAAGATTAATTGCAAAGTTTAAAGCGCACGGAATACGCAGTCAGGTAGTTAACTGGTTAGAGGAATGGCTTCGTGCCAGGAAACAGAGGGTCGTTGTTAATGGTAGGGAATCAGGGTGGTTGGATGTAGGTAGCGGTGTCCCTCAGGGTTCAGTGTTAGGCCCACTGCTATTCGTAATCTACATTAACGACATAGATGTAGGCTTGACGCGTAACGTGTCAAAATTCGTGGACGATACTAAAATAGGTGGTAAAGTTCTTAACGTGAACGATAGAAATAGGCTCCAAGACGATGTAAATAGGATTATGGAATGGACAGATAAGTGGCAGATGCAATTTAATGTAGACAAATGTAATGTTTTGTATATAGGTTCTCGTAACAACAATTACACGTACACGATGTATGATAGACAGTTAGCGAGCGTTGACGAGGAAGTAGATTTAGGCGTACGCGTATCTAAGGATTTAAAAGTTAGGAACCAGTGCCTGGAGTCTTGCACAAAAGCTAATAGGATGTTAGGCTTCATAGCGCGTAATTTCGAATTTAAGTCGAAGAATATTATTTTGCTCCTTTACAAGTCCCTAGTCAGGCCTCATTTAGAATATGCCTTTCAGTTTTGGTGCCCGTATTTGCGTGAGGATATTGATAGGTTAGAAAGGGTTCAGCGACGAGCCACGAAACTAATTTCGTCACTACGCAACAAGTCTTACGAAGATAGGATTAAAGAGTTAGATTTGCATTCACTCGAAACTAGGAGATTAAGGCATGGGGTATTGAAGTTTTCAAAATCGTTAATAAAATCGATAGCGTAAATTTTGACAAATTGTTCATTTTCGATAATAGCAATACTCGTAATAACGGATTCAAATTACATGGCAGACGTTTCATTACTAACATCACTAAAAACATTTTACGTTTAAAGTAATTGATAAATATGATAGAATAATCTTCCCGCGTCCGTCGGGAACTCTACCAGCGTTAATATGTTTAAAAACCGTTTAGGTAGGCATTTTAAAAATATTAACGTCGTTTAAAATAATAAAACCATTAACAACAGGAGCTCTGGGGGTAATGTTCGAGGTTTGAGTCTGTTGCGAGTAATGCTAGCTTGTGACATGCCAGCGTGTGATATGCCAGCAACAAAATTATATTAAAAAAAAAAATAGACTAACACGAACTTAAATGTAGCTCGTAACGTAAACTAACCCACTTTTTGTTTTACTCTTCATACTTTTTTTCTCTCTTTTCTTATCCTCTCTCTACTTGCATGTCTGTAGTTTGCATGGTATGACAGTGTTTGAGTGAAGACTGTGTTTGCATGGTTTGTAAGCGTTCTTATTTTACTTTTTTTCATCTTTCACCCCTTTTCTATTCTCTTCGACTATTTTCTGACTTGTTGGCAGTGTCCGGCGGATGATGATGGTGATGATGGTGAGCAATGTTCCCTCTAAGGTGTTCCATTTCAAGTTCACAACGAAAGCATTATTTCATTTTAACCAAACAATGCCCGACGCTGTAAAATTCAAAGTCAAGTTCATGGCCACGAATCCAATGTTCCCTCTAAGGTGTGCGCGTGTGCGCGCGCACATGCGTTGTGAAACCCGCACACACAGCAAAATAAAATAATTTCAAAAATTTCAGTTTAATGAATTCTATAAAGAACAAATTAAGAAACCGCTTGAAAGAAAATCATTTCGACATGCTCATGCGAATTAAAAGTTACCAGAATGATGACGGATGTATTAATCTTCATAGAGTTTATTTGGAATGGGCAAATGCTAAAGATCGTAGGAGAAATCATAATCATACTTAAATGAAAGGCACTTTCATTTAATGTTATTTTGATTATATTTTATCTTATTGAATTTTATTATTTTTTATTTTATTCCTATTTTGTGAATGGATAAAATCATGTATTAATCTTGATAGTCTATTTTAAATTGCTAAATGCTAAAAATTGTTTTGAGAAATGATAACTAAAATAGTCATTTTCAATTAATGTTATTTTTATTTTATTTCTTTATTTTGTTGAATTTATTTTACTTTTTTTATTTTATTCATTTTTAGAATGGATAAAATATTTTCTTTTTAAGAATATATAATATTGTAAACAGTTTTTTAATATCCATTTAATAGTACCGTAATGATCAAGCTACAGTATCACCTTATGGAAATAATATTTATTAAGTATTTAATATTTATATATATTTAATTTTGAAGATAATAGCTCTCAGAAAAGTTTGCACAATTTTTCACCATGAATCTAAATGTATGTACAACGAAAATTTCTTGCGCACACGGACTAAAAAAAATTAGAGGGAACATTGATGTTGAGTCTTTCGCTCTCTTTTTCTGAATGAATGTTAACCCACGAATGATAAGTTTTGCTACTTACTTAACTCCTTATTCTCTTCTTTAACCCCCTACTCTCTTCTTTCTCTCGGGCTAACCTTAGATGGATCTTAGGGTCTTTGTTAGTCTTAGCTTCTGTACATCTGTAGAACATATGCATTTAATCGATTTTTAAACATATTTATAGACGTGCTACTAATTATGGTAATTATGCAGCTAAGGGGCGTCGCCGAGTATGGTGATAATTTTTTTTTTTCTGCATGTTTTTTCATGCTTTGTCTAGTAGATATTGTCAATAGTTGTAGAATTAGGAAAAAACACCAGTTTTAAGATGTTTTGGATAGATAAGTACCACTGCACAAAGCACGAAAAAGTAGCAGGAAAACCAAGAATAATCACCAAATAATGTAGAAAAAATAATAATTATCACCAATTAAATAACTAAGTTTAATTGAATGCCCGGTTAGGTCAACTGTCCGCCCTTGACGATTGGTTAGGTTAAGTCATGATCTTTCCTTTAAAACTAACGAAAATATCATGACTTAACCTAACCAATCGTCAAGGGCGTACAGTTGACCTAACCGGACACTCAATTGATCTAACCGGGCATTCATTTGACCTAACCTGGCATTCATTTGACCAGACCGGGCATTCAATTGACCTAACCGGGCATTCAGTTGACCGTGGGCAACTCACAAGTAGATAGATCACAGCACTGCATTATCACATGCTCACACTACAACAATAATTTAGAAAAATAACGATGAGCTTCGATATAATTAAGATTGCAAGTTTTGCACACAATATTGGAATTTAGACTGAGAAATGGCGCGATTTTAAACCTGGGATAGAGCCAGGTTTAAATTTGATTGGCTGGATGACATCACGAGAGCGCTTGTCGTTTGGTGATTGGTTGACGTCCGCCATGTTGATCATGGCGGCGATAGCGGCAAATTCGAATTTTTTCTAACATAATTTCCTTAAACTGCACCATAAAATGAATTTTCCCACTATATAATTAATTGTAGTGTGATGTACATATATTTCTAAAGTCGAAAAGGGCAGTGTATGTTTATAAATCCGCGACGCCCCTTAGGTGCATAATAGCCCTAATTAAGCTCTATCTATTTACGTTATCGAACCCATTCATAATTTTAAAAACCTGGATTAGATCACCCCTTAGCCTCCTATTCTCGAGTGTAGTTAGTTTAAACTCCTTAAGCCTATCCTCGTACGACTTTGACCTAAGCGACGGAATCATCTTAGTTGCTCGTCTTTGAACTCTTTCCATTTTGTCTTTATCCTTGCGCATATGCGGATTCCAAAATTACATCGCGTACTTCAAATGGGGTCTAACTAATGATTTATAAAGAGAAACAGTAATATCGCGCCATTTGTACTCAAAATTCTTAGCTATAAAACCTAGCACTTTGTTTGCCTTATTGACCGCTGCAATACTTTCTTCCGCTACGTCCAAATCACCAGTGACTTAACTCTTTTTCCTGATCTACGCTTGCCAACTCCTTCCCTGACATGCTACGCCCAAAATTACCGTTACACGAACCTATAGTATACATAAAATTTTGCACTTATCGACGTTAAATCTCATTTGCCATGTGACTGACCAATCAACGATTTTATTCAGAGCTTCCTGGATTTAATTCTATCTTCGCTCTTTATCGTCCTACCACCCAACTTCGTGTAATCCGCAAGCTTTGAAACTTTACTGACTAGGCCGAGATCTAAATCGTTAATATATATAAGAAAAAGCAAGGAGCCCAATATAGAACCCTGAGGAACGACGCTCGCTACATTATCCCAAGACGACTCCATCAAGCAACTACTCTTGTATCCAATTTATTACTACACCCCTGATTCCATGAGCCTTAGTTTTTTCAACGAGTCTTTTGTGCGGTACGGTGGCAAACGCTTTTTGAAAATCTAAATTCACTATATCTACCACCCGTTGACCATCATCAACTTCAACCACGCTTTGCAAAAAATTCTAAAAGATTAGTTAAGCAAGCTTTTCGTCTAAAACCGTGCTGCATATTCCTAATCAAGTTATGCAATTCTAAGTGTTAGACTGTACGATCCTTAATTATCGATTCCAGTAGCTTACTTACAACAGACGTTAAACTGACTGGACTATAATTTCCCATCGCACCTTTATTGCCTTTCTTAAAAATAGGCGTTACATTTTCTAATTTGAAATTATCTGGTATGCACCCGTCAGAAATAGACGCAGTAACTGTGGCAGATCTAGGGGGGGGATAAGGGGGGGTTCGATCGAACCCCCTAAACCAGAACCACTCTAAACCAGAAAGCCCCGCTCCCAAAGCTAAGTGAGTTATTTTACAAACAACACTAAAAGCATGTAATATACCCTTTTGTTTCATTTGTTTCAGATCGTTAGTCAACCCTGTGTCTTACTTTAATACTCAACATTCTAAAAAGCAATATTCATTCAAAGTATTTATTCAATAGAATTTTCGGTTTACAATGTCAAGAAGAGTTAAACAGCAACCAAGAATTGACCGATTTTTTGGTCCATCAAGTTTGGTCCATCCCACGTCAGTGGCAAGGTTAGTAACTGTATTGTAAACTAAAACAATGACTTTAAAAACTACTTACAGTTACTGATCGATTGCTCATATTAAATTTATTGTCTCTCGTTTTGACATTGATGAAGAAGGACAATCTAACCCGATTGCAAAGAGGATTCGCAGTAGCGCCAGTGATACCGGTAGGAACACGTGTTGTACGACAAGCTGACTCACAGAAAACCATTTTTCTTGTTTTGATATATTTTACCGTTAAGACTAAAAACTAAAGTATGCTAAATCTTATTTCATTTTCTTAATATAATTATAATAGCTCCGCATTTTGTTTTTATTGCAGGTAACCCTGCTTGCCATGCATCGGTACATGATATTGACGTTGGTGCCCGGTTGCGTCAGAAAATTCCTGTTAGATATCTGCAACAAGCTGAAAAGTTCAATGTCATAACTAACCATTTTCAACCAGGAAAGGATTATTCTTTCCCCAGTGTTTATGAATGGTTGTAATTGGTCTGTTCAAAGCTCTTGGCAGCAACGCTATCCTTGGCTGGTGTACAGCAAGGAATGCGATGGTGGTTTCTGTCTCCCATGCATTCTATTTGCTACACGAGAAAACCTTGGTGCTCTCGTGAACACTCCATTTACAAGAAATATTTGTCAAGAAATATAATAACTTCAATTATATTAATGAACAAATCTAGACTGATAAAGTATGATTTTCAAAAGAAATTTAGGTTTTGATATTATGAAATTTTCGTAAACAGTTTTTCTTTAAGACTTATCATGAATTTTGTTTTTCCTTGTATAATTTTCTTGTAAATCAGTAGGGGGCCTATATATAAAGGCAACAACAAGTTTGAACTCGCTCAATTTAAGTTCTGTTATAGTCGAATCTATCGGTTCTGGAATTCTGTGCTTTAATTCTGTAACGTTCGCAATATTATCTTTGATATACAACATAACACTTCCTCCTCGCCTACCTATTCTGTTTTTAACAAAAAGTCTATAACCTCTAATTTGATACTCCCCGACAAAGTCACGTGTTTCAGTGTTAAGCCACGATTCATTTATCGCAATTAAATCATAGTCTTTGCAAGCAATTAAAGAAAACACTTCGTTTATTTTCTTTCGTAGGCTACGAGCATTTAAGGATAAAACCTTCAAATTGTTTGTTAAAACCGCGTTTTCTTTGCGCGCGCAGGCAAATTAATAGTTTTTGACCTGCAATTTAAGGAAATTACACCGGGTCCAGTCGAGTTACGGCAACCTGAAAAGAAGAGACCGTATTATAAAGTAGTCTTCCAAAACGCTCAGCTACAACGTTATTAAGATGAAGTCCATCTCCGAGGAACAAGGCCATCCTTGCACTGGCAAAGAGACTTTAAGTTATGTTAATATAGGTGGCCTTGCTGTAGAACCCGTTACGTTGGATAATTCGAGGAAGTATACCTGTTAAAACAATGTTATTAGTTTTTTCCTTTAGTCGCTCTAACAAGTCCCTTTACCTACCCAGCAGCTCTTCCGATCTCGAATTTAAAACGTTATTAGTACAAACATGAATAACAAATGTTGTGTCCTCAGAGGTTCCGTCTGTAAACCGGTTAACACTACTCGTTATATCCTCCACCTTTGCGCCAGGGCAGCAGAAACGGCGCCTACGACGGGGATTTCTTCCACGGAATTCCTCGAGCTGCCCTCGAATAATGGAATCACCAACGAGTCGTATTTCAGGTTCATCAACGTCTTCGAAACCTAAAACAGAAAACTCATTGTTTGTTATTACTGGTAGACAAGTCTTAGGTTGTCTCAATGGGCTCCATTACGCACTTGAACGAAGGGCCGGGAACGAGGAGAAAGAGAGAGGGCTATTAGTACTATTTATATCATTAGTAAAAACTGAGGCAGGAGGGGCCGTTACTGAAGAATAACTCCTCTCAGAAGGCCCAAGGGATTCTAACTTCGCCGTCAGGAGCATCACCCTTTCTTGAAGCCTCACTCTGGCCTCCCTCTCACGCTGTAGCTCGTTCCTCAGCAATTCCCTGTTCGAGCACAACCTGCAAACTAATTGATGTGTGTGTATATATATATATATATATATATATATATATATATTGTAACATGTTTTAGTTTTGTATTCTAATCTTATATGTGAATATTATACTTAATTGAATTTGAGACACTAGCATTGTAATTATACACTTACTGTTGTCGTGTTGTAAGTTTTTTAAATTAACTTCATCTCTGATTCTTCTTTCACCAGTTTTTATTTTACTTTTATTTTATTATTTTAGCCACTGATGATGGGAGTTTAATTTCAAAAACGTTTCGATATTAAATCTTCATAAGGTTAACGTGGGAGCTGATCATCCTTTTTAACATATATATTCTGGCTTTTGCCTCTTTCCTTCAGGTTGTAAGGTGTTTTAAGTTATTCAAAATACCTTGGAATTTGTTAACGTGTATATATATATACACGGACCTCGATCAAAATTCTACGCATAGAGTACGATGAATCCGTGCACAATTTATTAATTTAACATTGCGAACACGCTCATCAGTACTTGGTTTTTTTTAGTTTATCAGGGCAATCTTTAGGTGCCTTCTGATTCTTGTTTAAGTTTAACATGACTGTACATAAAGTGTGGCCTTGAATACTACGTTATATATATATTGTTTCAAAGGACTACCTCCTAGTGTGACATAATATTTTGTAACCTGAGGAGACTTGCAAGCTTCATTTACTCCGTTTGTTTCCAAAGTGCTTATTCAATCCTTTCTGTGAAGAAAATGAAGTTGGTATGTATTTACTCCATATATATATATATATATATATATATATATATATATATATATATATATATAATAGAACTCTTTTCAGTTTGACGTCCGACACTAAAATCAAATAAAATCTACGTTATTTTACACTATTTAGTACATTTTAACGTGGAGAAACTAACCTAACCTAACCTAATCCTAACTAATCTAACCAACCAACTAACTAACCCTAACCTAACTTAACCTAACCTAATCCTAAGCAATGAGAAGGCAAAGACACAAAGTGAAAGGGTTATTCAATGGAATATTACACATTTCCAATTTTCCCCCAAAATCTAAAAAAATAAAAGTGACTAAATTTAGGTTGGTTAGGTTAAGTTAGGTAAGAGTTAAGTTAAGTTAGGTTGGTTAGGTTAGGCCAGTTAGGGTGGTTTGGTTAAGTTAGGGTTAAGTGTGGTTGTTTAGGTTAGGTTAGTTAGGGTGAGTTAGGTTAGGTTAGGGTTAAGTGATGTTGTTGGTTAGGTTAGGTTACTTAGGGTTGGTTAGGTTAGGTTAGTTGATAGCTAACCGCCCTCAAGCAACAATTTTAAATTCACTACTGTGTTGTGGTTCATTTCAACTTTATTTTCACAGAATCTTAATAAATAAACGTTTCTCCAAGTTAAAATGTATTCAATAGCAATAAGAAGGTAAAAAGAAATAGAATAATGGAGATTTTATTTGATTTTAGTGCCTACCGTCAAACCAAAAGATCCTATAATAGAATGCCCGCTGCGCCAGGATCGAGACCCGGTGACGGCAGGCGGCGCACAGCAAAACCCAGCTGTTCATCTTTCCACACAATAAAGAAATGGGTTGGTAGATAAATGGGTACCCTGGGTAGACTAGTGGTTAAAACGATGGGTTGCTGGTAGGGCATGGTTCGGATTCCACGTTAAACTGTAGGTCTAAGGTGGAGTCATAATATATATATATATATATACACACACGTCAATAACTAATTCATAGAGCTCACCATTATGGCGTCAGATGTTTGCATTTTGACGATATTAGTTGCTGCGGGGTCCAAAATGATATATATTATAGTATTACTGTCACATATTTATTTGTCTCTATATTGTTGCGTAAGACGCCAAAAAGTGTGTATATATATGTATAATATTATATATATATATATATATATATATATATATATATATATAGGTGTGTGTGTGTGTGTGTGTGTGTATATATATATATATATATATATATATATATATATATATATATATATATATATATATATATATACCATTCTTGGTTGTAGCATATACGGAATAAAGAAAAATCTGCTTTGTATCTTATTAAAATTATGTTAAAGTATCTATTATTATGTATTTGTCTTTTCATTACATCGATAGCACACACATTATTTTTTCAATGACCAATTTTGCGCAATCCATTTTGTTGTACCCTTCAGTTAAAAGCAGATGCTTAAACACTAAATCGTTTAAACATGAATAAATTTGAACGTTAACAAAGAATAATTTGCTATATTAAATCAAACAAACAGATCCAAAATCTTGGGTGTACTTTTTTGTGGGACATATGGTATATATATCTTTGGCTTGCACAACAATAAAGAGCTAAATAAATAAGTGAAGTAATATTATACAGTACACTGTACTTATATGTCATTTGGGTTTCCATGGGAACCAATGTACTCCTTAAAAAAAATCTGACATCACAATGATTAGATCATACCAGATATATATTTATTGTATGTGCATTTTAATGTGTAAATACTATACTGTAGTTCCTCTCAAAAGTGTTTTTACTTACTTATTGTTTTCATCAATTTTCCTTAACCATTAATTCAAAACTTGAATTATGAACCTTTTTAACCTTCGTAAACCATGTGGTAATTTAAAAAGAAGTGTACCCATTTGGTCGACAGGACACACTTTCGATACTCTAACAAACTTATTTAACTTAAACTAACATAAGCAAGTTTAACCTAACCTAATTTAACCTAACGTAACCCAATTTAACTTAAAATGGTTAATTTAACCTAACCTAGCTAACTCTAACCAAACCTAACATAACCTAACTCAACCTAATTTAACTTAACATAACGTAGCTAAGTCTAACATAACTTAATTTGATTCAGAATAACTTTTCAATCAAATATCATGTCGAAAGAATGACATTAGCCTGAATTTAAAAACTTTATGCAATTATTATTAATTATTATAATCGTTAATTATTAATTCTCATTAATTACTAATAATTATTGTTATTAACTGTTAATTAATAACGGTCATTGATGACGTTAATTTTTCATGAAATTTTTAACCGCTTGTCATTAATATTTAGACATATTTTTAAACATTAATCTCTTCGTCACAACCCATACTTGAGCTTCTTCAGGAGTAATCCTTCTGCATGAACTCTGACTTCTTTACTCTTTTGAACCTTCGTATAAAGGCTTTAAAATGTAAATCATTCCTTCCGGTTTACTCACTTTTTAATTATTAATAATACATTACATGCACAGTCATAGTTGACACATTCATAGTTGACATTTTTCTTTATGCTTTCAAACTTCATAGTCAACCACAGTCTAACCGTTGTCTAAGTCACCGAGTTTATTGCAGTTTTTCCTTGTTCATTAATGTTTATCATCTCTACGGTGCTTTATTTAGTAACTGATTTTAAACTACTGTGTGAGAAGTTTATGCCCCTAAAGAATGTCGGCTCAACGCGACTTTCATAAAATATACTCGGATAAAGTCGACTTGGTTTGGCTTAAGTTGAGCTAAATTAATTTAAGATTAGGTTAGACTAATGTTGGGTTTTATTACGTTATAATTTAGATTAGAAATTTGGTGAAAATAAAACCCGACTTCATCATTTTCAGTAAAACTTAACAAAATATATTTGCATGAAATCAACCCTGCATAATATCAACCTGCATATTGTTGGTGCATAGTGATTTTATGAATTCTCTTTACTTGTTGTTGTTGGCTAATCCCATATTAAGTCGTGTATTATGAAAGTTCATGGCTTTTTAACACTAAATTTGAGAAAAAGCTCTTTGTTATTTGTAACTTTAGAAAATAACATTATATTATACTTTAAGGATTTTTAACTAAAAAAATTATCTTCTTTTTGTTCATTTAAGATCGCCCCATTCATGATTACCTTTCTCTTACTGATGACCGTCATCGATTTCATCTCTGCTGAGCCTAATCCTCTACTCTTTGGAGGACTAGGACATGGATTTGGAGGATTTGGAATCGGAATTGGGAGAGGAAGATTTGGAAGAGGAAGATTTGGAAGAGGACGATTTGGGAGGAGATTTGGAAGACGAAGATTTGGAAGAGGATTTGGAATAGGATTTGGAAGAAGACTTGGAGGAATTTTTGGAAAAAAATAAAGTTTTCGAAAGAACGAATAATAATGTGAAAAAGTCATTGGACATGTTTTACTTTTGTAAATTAAATTTGAAATTCAGAAAAATTGAATATATGATTTTTTGGGGGCATTTTTTTTGTCCTGCACAATTATGTGTAATTTTAGCATACATTATTTCTCTTAACTTCAAGTCTTACGAAATACTTTCCTACTTTTAATTTTAACATACATTCATAATTTCATAATTAAGATTTAAAAATATTTAGTTAAACTCCGTACACACACACACACACACACACACACACACACACACACATATATATATATATATATATATATATATATATATACACAGTAGATATAATTCGTTGAATGGTGTCTACAATCTCTTTCTCAAAGCGGAGGAGACTGTAGACACCAGTGACCCAGGGAAGTACTCCAGGGGGAATTTCGGTTTCTCCTGGCACTGCCCTCCTTTGCTGATCTTTTCCGTGTGCCATGGATCTTTTCCGTGTGCCTTTGCTGATCTTTTCCGTGTGCCATGTACTCTGTGAGCAGTTCAACATGCTCTCAAAACACCGTTCTCCCTCTATTCCTCACTACACATACATGCACCTTACACACTGCACAATCTTTTCAAAATTTAAAAATAAATTTTAAGAGTAACATTTTTTGTTTCTGGCTCTCTTCTCTTTCTATAAGGTGGGGGCGGATGTTTCTGCGGGCATTCGCCCTTGGTTACTCCTTCCTGCATAAAATAATAAAAATAAAAAATTGAGGTCGCGCGGGGTACTTGAGTTCTTTCCATTTTTCATAGTATTTTCTGTTCCGGACCGTACAAGTCAAGTTTTAAGGAGTTCGTCACCTTAACAAGGGCAGTGTAAGTTTTCAAACTCCTTAGGTCCTGACCTATAACGGAAGAGACTCACTACCCCGGATGAACTTCCCCCAACTGAAGGTGTGTGTGTATATATATATATATATATATTATATACCGTTCGAAAGTGTACAGAATGGAACTCCTGTTAAGTGGGTCAAACTGGCCTGCAACTCAAACAGAAGATAAATAAGAACAGGCTACCCCTTACCTAACCTTGAACCCTCACCTATCCGGAACTTTCGTCTGACCACATAATAAATGCTGACCAGTTTTCTGTTTTGTCATTTCATTCACATTAATTTGAGAAGAAAATTAGTCTTTATATATTACAAATTTTAGCCCTTCTTTAAATGCACAAAATCTATCACTTAAACTATTTATCTCATAAAATTTATATATATATATATATATACAGGGTGGGCGGAAAGTAGCTCCCTATTTTGGATTGGTAAAAAAATACGTATATTATCCATTTATTTCAGAAGAAATAATATGAAAAGGTAGGCATACATGGTAGGTTTTCTCTGAAATTCAATGTGGGCTCCAACTCTTTCCACCAGCTACTGGAGCCGCCCAGGAATGGCGTCCACTGACTTTAGCAGGAACTCCGGCGGGATGGAGGACATGACTTCCCGAATTCGGTCCTCCAGTTCTTCCAATGTCCTCGGTTTGGTGCGGTAGACTTCTTCCTTTACCCACCCCCAAAGAAAGAAGTCGCACGGTGTCAAGTCGGGGCTCCTGGCTGGCCATTGATGTGGACCACGACGACCCATCCAACGCCCAGGGAAGTGGGCATCCAGCCACTCACGGACAACAAGAGCGAAGTGCGGAGGGGCGCCATCTTGCATAAATATCAGATCGTCGATGTTCTCCTGGGTGCTGACAACCGGCCAGACCTCGCTTCGCAACATAGCAAGGTACCGCTCAGCATTCATGGTGTTGCGCAGAAGGAACGGGCCCACAACCTGATCTGAGGTCATACCACACCACACCGTTACACTGAACCGATTCTGCCGTTTTTCAGCGGTAACCGTGCGACTTCTTTCTTTGGGGGTGGGTAAAGGAAGAAGTCTACCGCACCAAACCGAGGACATTGGGAGAACTGAAGAGAGCAAGGCTCGAAGGAGAAGACAAAGATATTGTCTTACTGTGGTTTACTGCTAAAATGTTACAGGTAACGCTCGGCCTCTAGGTCAGATCAGTTAAAATCAGAATGAACATTGGAGAAATTTTGTGGGCTTATATACTGAAATTTTTACTGACATCATTATTATTTAATGCTGATCTGTTTCAATAGGCTGATTTACTTTGCAAAATATTTAAAAAAACAAGGTAAATATTTTAGCTGTAGCAATGTCTAGACTGAGAAGCAAGATATTTGAAGAGGAAGTCATATTTTTATTTTAAACCGCATGTTTAACAGATCTGATGTTATTATGATCTGCCGAGTTAACTAAAAATGGAAATTGAAATATGACTTTTATTATGAATTACAATTAAACAGGCATATCTGCAAAAATTGAATGCTTAAGATTTAAAATTAAGCAGGACATGATTTCAGCTTTTACAACGAAGAGAGAATGTATACAGGAAATGAACATTGCAGAATTTAAAAAGATTACATTATTAAGCTAAATTTAAAAAAATTATTAAGTATGATAATTTAAAAAGAAATAATTCACCAATTATTCAACGGAAATAAAAT
>JAJOZX010012684.1:20000-102611 GCA_023014485.1 Bathynomus jamesi
AATTTGGGAGTACCGAAATGGAAGACCCACCTAATCTTGGATAAGCCATATTGACATTAAAATAAATAATTAATAAAAAATAACTCAGAAGGAGAACATGAACTCTTGCTGAGAAAATTAAATAAACACCAACGAAAAAACAAATATGGGATGAAAAGAAAAAAGATCCCATGGCTAGAAATAGCAACACGGTTTTAAGAAGAAGAAGAAAAAGATCGGGATAAGCAGAATAAGAGGGCGAGAAGCTGAATAAGCATAAGCTGATTAAGCATAACAACAGCGACGGAAAAAGCCGGTTTAAAAATGTTTTAGTGGTGTTAAGAGATAAAATTTATAACAGTTTCAAGGTAAGAAGTTCATAAATTTCCCTTCGGTTATTAAATTTAGGTTAAATAAGCTGACATTTCAGCTGTAATTGTTTAACAAAAGTGTATGGAAGTCCAGTTTATGGACACATAGTTAGGCTAGTTCATCTTTGGCCTAGGTCTTCCATCTCCAACGTAGCCTAGGTTGTGTTTAGGCTAATCTGGTTGGAGCAGGACCTATTTTTTCCATATATATGGTGGCCCGTGTTGGGGAAGGGTTATTTGCTGTGAAAACCTTAACCTTGAATAAAATAAAATAAAATAAATTAAAATAAAAAAATAATAAAATTACGCCTTATAAAACATTTTGACATCTGAACAGAATTTATTCCATGTTTGGCTTTTTCAAATACTACATATAAATAATAATAAATTACGAAGTCCTAACTAAAAATAAAAATAAGAAATAATACAAATGCTTCAGAACTTATCATTTGGTCATAAATGTGGTAAAATTCTAGAATAAGGGTAATCAGAAGCCTAGCCTATTTAACCAAAATAAAGCTTATTTATAGAGTTGAAAGGGTTTTAGGATTTTGGGGACTTAATTTTGGAAAAATAAAATAAATAAAGTATGGCTGAATGTGAAGCAATTGAGGCAACGATTAAATCATTAAAAAGGAAGAGATCAGCAAGGAAGGGAGTCATTCATTACCAGGCTTTTAACTACCTTTAATAGCAAAGAAAATCCAAATAAAAGGGATTATGATACTATTTTGGGTGGTTTAAATAGAATTAAACAGGAAATAATAATTATAGATGAGGAAATTGTTACAGAAACTGATGCGTTGAATGTTGGTGAAGAGAGATATACAACACTTTTGTGTGAACAAGAACAGAATATTTGTGAAATAGATTCTCACATAAATGAATTATATGCTGCTTTAGATAATCTACCAAATAATTTAGAGGCTACAAATCAAAGTTTGATTGAGGCATTCAGAAATGTATCCATTTCTAATGATGACAATAAACAACTAAAAGCCAAGTTACCAACATTACAAGTACCAATATTTGAGGGTGATCGAACAAAATTTCAGTCTTTTCTAGAAAAATTTGATAGTTTAATTGGCAACAAAGATTATATATCTGATGTTGACAAATTCAGTTATCTCCTTAATTATTTAAAGGGCCCAGCCCTAAAACTGGTTGATGCCTTACCAGCAATTGGCAGTTCATATAAAATAGCTCTCAAATTACTAGAAAGAAATTTCCTAAATAAAAAAGAAATAGTAAATGACTTAGCAATAAAATTTAAAAATATAAAACCAGCCAAGGATAACCATCAGGATCTGTACAATTTCTATTGTGAAATTGAATGCATGTTAGGTCATCTACAAAATAATGATATAGATCTAGAGAAATCAGCATGGTTTATCCAAGCCATAATATTTGATTGTTTACCTACCCAAATTAGGGATATTTTCCAAAGAATAACGGGAAATACATACCCTACCCTTGATGAAATAAGGAATGAATTTCCAAATGTTTTGTCAATGTACAAATCTTCAAAGATTGATTCACAAACAAAGATTGATTCACAAACAAGGATTGATACACAAACAAAGATTGATTCACAAACAAAGAAAATACAAACAAAACCACAACCACAACAAAAAGACAAATCAGAACAAAAAGTGATAGGTCTAACTCCTACACTACGAAATTTTAATGTTACGACAGAATTTGTACGTAAGTGTAAATTTTGTTCGGCTGATGATCACTGTAGCACACGATGTACTAAATATGTAGACTTAGAATCCCGGATAAATAGGTGTTCTCAGTTAAACCTTTGTACTAAATGCACAGGTGCAGGACATACTAACAAAGACTGCAAAACAAAAATAAGATTCAAATGTGTTAATTGTGGGAGTTTAAATCATGTCTCTTGTCTTTGTGATTCATTTAAAAATTCAAATAAACAAACCTAAAGAAAAATGAAAAAACATTTAATGGACATATATCAATAAATAATGTCAATAAAAATTCTAGTGTACTCCTACCTACAATAACCTTGGATTTAAAAAATAAGAAGGTGGGACAACTCCTATAAGATGTCTAATAGATCCTTGTTCCCAACAAACATTTGTAGATCAATCATTAGTTAATCAATTAGGCCTACAAACTCATAAAAATGAACAAGAATTGTGTATAACATCATTTGTCAAAGAAAATGAACAGAAAGAAAAATATAATACAGTCAATTTAGATCTGGATATACCCACAGAGAATAAACAACAAACCTAGAAGTAGTAGTCATTGAACAAGTTGGTCAACAAAAATTTAAAATACCAAATTTAAAAGAAGTAATACAACAACTTAAAAAGCAATATAAAATTGCAGATAGAAATTTAAATGATGATATAATAGATAATGTTCAAATGTTAATTGGAGCTGATTATATTCACTTAATTCAGAAGGGCATAGTCAGAATAGGAGATGGGATTGCTCTAGATACTCACTGGGGTATAGCTCCACTGGGACACATATAGATAATTATAAAAATAACAATGAAAAATAAAAATATATGACTAACAAACTTGCCCTATTATGACAAGGTCTTACACAACTCAAATAATGGCATAAATACTGAATATTTAAATAAATCATTAACAACTGAAGAATTAGATAAAGGTGTACAACAGCTCTGGCTATTAGAGTCAGTGGGGGTGCAAGATGGTGATCATACAGATGAAAATCAATTAATGGCTGAAAATTTTGAAAACACCATCATGTATGAAAATGGCCATTATTCAATTGAACTACCTTGGAAGATCAATAGTCCAAAATTAAATGATAATCTAAAGGTAGCTAAAGGTCATCTCTATAATTTGATGAAAGATTAAAAAATGACAAGAGAATTAAAATGTATGATGATGTTTTCAAGGACCAGTTGAAAAAGGCTTCATTGAAGAAGTTAAAGATCACCCCTTTAAAAAAGACAACTGCCATTATCTTACTCACACAGGAGTCTATAGAAAGGATGCACCCACAACAAAACTTAGAGTTGTGTATAACTGTAGTCTTAAAGATGGCAATAAGCATAGCTTGAATGACTGTCTCATAGAGGGGCCTAATCTTATTTCAGACCTTGTAAAAATCCTTCTAAGATTTAGATTAGATGACTATGCAGTTCAAAGTGATATAAGCAAAGCTTTTTTGAGAATTCATCTGAAAAATAACTATGACAAAGATCAACTAAGATTCTTGTGGTTTAATGATCCATATGACTTAAATAAAGGGTTTAAAACATTTAAATTTAATGTGGTTTTGTTTGGAGCAAATGCAAGTCCTAGTTTACTGGCTTTAACCATCAAACATCACTTAAATTTGTATGATGAAAATGATTTAACTGTTCAGTTCTTGAAAGATCACTTCTATGTAGATAACCTTGTAGGATCAACCAAAACAGAGTCAGAATTAAATGAAGTTTACATAAAAGCAGATAAAATAATGAAAGAAGGTAATTTTGAATTAAGAGAGTGGATCACAAATAATGAGAGACTAAATCAAAAAATAAAATCAGAAGACAAAGGATTAACAGAACCAACAAACAGGGTGAAAACATTAGGCATGATCTGGGATTTGAACTCAGATTCTAAAGTTCATGATTCACTCTGCACAAAAGGCTACACCTTAGATACAACAGCTAACACAAAAAGAAAGATCTTATCCGAAAGTTCAAAAATATTTGATCCTATGGGTTTACTCCTTCCTTCTACTATCAGATCCAGGGTTCTTTTACAAGAATTTTGGAAACAGAAAGTAGACTGGGATGATCCTATAACCAATAAACAACAAGATAGCTGGAAAAGGTTAGCTAAAGATCTCAATAAATTACAAAACATAAATATTCCCAGAGTTTGTGGACACAGAGATACACCTCAAACCTTGCATGTATTTGGTGATGCCAGTGAAAAGGTGTATGGCTGTTGCGCTTACCTTGTAGGTGAGGATGGCAGCCATTTGATCTATGCCAAGGGGAAAGTAACACCCTTAAAACAAAAGAAAACTATTCCTCAGCTTGAACTACTTGCGGGTTATCTAGCTGTAAAAATAACAGTATTTCTCCATGAAGTCTATTATGATGTAAACATCACAACTACATATATTTGGCTTGACAGTCAAATCTGCTTGGCATGGATCAACTCTGATGAGTTAAACTCAAAAAACATCTTTGTCCGTAACAGATTAAGAGACATTAAAGAAGCTAGACAAAATTTGGACATAACCTTCAGATACATTCCAACAAAACAAAATCCTGCAGACTTTCTCACAAGAGGATTATCCTGTAAATTACTAAAATCCAACAAAAATTGGTTTCATGGACCTGAATTCATTCAGGATGAAACAATGTGGCCAGCAGAACAAATTAATGTAAAACTTAACATGATAACCACAATAAAGTTGAGCCACTATTAGATTATAACAGTTATTCTGACTTTGGCAAACTTGTAAGGGTAACATCTTACTGTCTCAGATTCATTCACAACTGTTTAAAGAAAAAAATAAACAAAGAAATAATGATAATGAAATGTATACAAGTCTAGCTACCAAATATTGGATTAACCACATACAACAAACAGAATACAAAAATGAAATAGATTTTTTAACAATTGGTAAACAAAGAACAAAGTACCCTCTGTGGTAATAAACTTGAATCTTTACATTGACAAAGATGGCTTATTAAGATGTAAGGGTAGATTAAACAAATCACAAATCACATATAACAGTAAACAACCCCTTCTTCTTCCTAGGTTCCATCACATTACAACCCTAATTATTAGAGAGAAACACAATGAACTTTATCACATGGGCGTTCCACAAACATTAAATGCCATTAGAAAGTTGTATTGGATACCCAAAGGCAGAATGACTGTAAAGACAGTTTTGAATAACTGTGTCACCTGCAAAAGGATTCATTCCAGATCTTTCAGGAAGACCAATCCTCCTGATTTGCCAACAGAGAGAGTCACCTTTAATAGGCCTTTTGAAACAGTTGGCATAGACTATACAGGAAGTTTGACTGTTGGTCTGGGAACAACAGAACAAAAAATGTACATCATACTTTACACATGTTCATCTTCTAGAGCAGTCAGCTTAGACGTAGTGAGTGATCTCTCCGCAGAATCATTTGTCTATAGCTTTAGAAGATTTTGTGCTAAGCATTCTGTACCCAAAATTGTTTGGACAGATAATGCAACCTATTTCAAGGCTGGTGAAAACCAAATAAATGACATATTACAAAATTCACATACCATAACATATCTACAAAATAACAAAATAAAATGGAAATACATCCCTGTTGCATCACCATGGTATGGAGCAATCTGGGAAAGGAATATCCAAACAATAAAGAATTGCCTAAAGAAATCAATAGGTAAAAAACAAATTGAATTCTTTGAACTTCTCACTCTCATTAGTGAAATTGAGAATGTTGTCAATAACAGACCTCTTACTTATGTAGGGGATAATATTAATGATGTAGAGCCTCTCACCCCAAATCATTTGATTAAGGGAGAAGTCATTAACCTTCTACCTGATTACAATATCTCCTTGGATGATCCACCTTGGAGTGATAATAATCATGATTTGCAAAATAGATTATCACAAATAACAAATATAAAAACAAAATTTAAAAAGCAATGGAGTGATGAATACCTTGTTGGGTTGAGAGAAAGACATAAATATATACAAAACAAAGACTGGGTTAATAAAATTAGGGTAGGAGATGTAGTTCTAATTAGACAAAATACACCAAGACAGTGTTGGCCATTAGGTAGAGTTTTAGAACTAAAAACTGGGGAAGATGGATTAACCAGGGTTGTAAAACTTAAAACTGCTTCAGGTGAAACTATAAGAGATGTATCACTCTTATACCCCCTAGAAGTAGGACCAACTACTGTTAACAAAAATGATCAAGATGATGAATCTATAATAGATTCTGATGATGATCAAAATTTGACCCAAACTATACCAAACCTAACCTGTTCAATAAATGATGTAACTAGTCCTACTACTACAATAACCTATACCACAAATAGTAGACCACAACGTTCAACTGCTCTACGAGCTAGGCAGATGTTACAACAAAAGATAAGGGCTGGAGTATTGTAATATTTCCTATGGAAAATAAACTAAAATGCAACACCCTTTCATTTTGAAAAGGGTGAGGACTTTATAAAATGCTACACTTTTTATATTAAAAAGTGAGGAAAAACAAAAATGGAATAACAAATAAAACATAAAATATAGGTAATCTAAGATGGGTTAATAAATATTAAAGAAAAAATTGGGTTTCACATGCAATTTTTCCTTTCTGGCTGGCCCCAATGTATGGAAAATTTGGGAGTACCGAAATGGAAGACCCACCTAATCTTGGATAAGCCATATTGACATTAAAATAAATAATAATAATAAAAAATAACTCAGAAGGAGAACATGAACTCTTGCTGAGAAAAATTAAAAAACACCAACGAAAAAACAAATATGGGATGAAAAGAAAAAAGATCCCATGGCTAGAAATAGCAACACGGTTTTAAGAAGAAGAAGAAAAAGATCGGGATAAGCAGAATAAGAGGGCGAGAAGCTGAATAAGCATAAGCTGATTAAGCATAAACAGCGACGGAAAAAGCCGGAATAAAAATGTTTTAGTGGTGTCAAGAGATAAAATTTATAACAGTTTCAAGGTAAGAAGTTCATAAATTTCCCTTCGGTTATTAAATTTAGGTTAAATAAGCTGACATTTCAGCTGTAATTGTTTAACAAAAGTATGGAAGTCCTGTTTATGGACATAGTTAGGCTAGTTCATCTTTGGCCTAGGTCTTCCATCTCCAACGTAGCCTAGGTTGTGTTTAGGCTAATCTGGTTGGAGCAGGACCTATTTTTCCATATATATATATATATATATATATATATATATGATGAATAAAAACACGAAGGAAAGGAAACACAGTGATGCTCAAGCGCTTTCGTCGAATGACATCCTCAGGAACACTGAAGTGAATGAAGAGTTCAAGACTATATGTAGGTTAAAAAAAATATATATATGTATATATATATAATAAATATAGAAATAAAAATTGTGGGAGGAGCATACAAATTTGTCAGGAAAACTACCAATTTTAGCACTTTGCCCGAATTCAACACAAGATCAAATGGATTGTTTACAACCAATTTTATAGATAATGCCTGAATGATATATAGGTCAAAACAAAAATAAATAAATAAAAATAAAAATAAAAATGAATTGAAAAATACAAATTGTAAGAGGAGCATACAAATTTATAAGCGAAAATTACCAAAGCTTTAGCACTCTGCCCTTCTTGTCTAAATCCATTCTGAACGAATTCAAAACAACGGGATCGAGTTGAAAAAGACCTTTGCTTATGTTAGTTATTTTAAGTTGAATAATAGCAGACTGAAGAATATTTCTATTAACAATGTTGCTAGAGTGAAACAAAACTGAAGCATTATTCCAATCAATACAATGGGATAACTCTGACAAATGGACAAAATGGCCTGAATTATTGGTAGGGCTATTTTTTACTATGATATTTTTCACAATATTGTTATATGAAAATACTACATTAATATCCAAAAGTTTAAGTACATTAGCAATGCCTAAAAGCCTGGGAAAAATGGAAGTACTAAAATATTCTTTGACAAAGTGCGAGTGTTTATTATTAACAAGATAAACGGTTAATTTTGCCTTGTTAAGACAAGATTCCATAAACGCAGGTGGGTAGCACAGATCACTTCCAATACCGTTGATTTTTTCCAATTCGGCATCGATGTATTCCGGACTGGCGATCCTAAGAGCGCGGAGAAACATTGAAGAAAATATGGCCTTCTTAATGGGGGTGTCATGTCCCGAGTAAAAGTGTACGTAGGACAAATTGTTTGTTTTTTTACGATAGATACTAAACTTAAAACCTGGGCTTTCCCTATGTACAAGCACATCCAAAAACGGGATTGAGTTGTCTTGTTCCACTTCTAAAGTAAACTTAATGGAGGGGACTTGATCATTTAACTGAACGAGGAAGTCATCCAGATCACGATTCATGGGCCAGATACACAAAATATCGTCGACGTACTGCAACCAAGGGATGCCAACCCCAAGGATTCTCGGAATGTAAGTGATTTCGAAAAACTCCATATAAATATTGGAGAGGAGGGGCGACAAGGGGTTGCCCATGGCCATACCAAAAACCTGTTGATAATATTCGCTATTGAAAGTGAATTTACACTCTTTGATGCAAAGCTTAATAAGTTCCAAAACGATGTGTGCAGGTAGTGGCAGGTTGTACTTATGTAATTCTCGGGAGAGAAAGTCAAGCATTTCGTCAATCGGTACTTTTGTAAACAATGAACAAACGTCAAAACTGATCAATCTATCGTTGGTTTCAGTGTGGACATTATTCATTTTTTCAGTAAGATCCATTGAATTTTTTACGTGAATCAGAGATAGTTCCGAGAATGGGGGACAAGACTTTGACAAGCTAGTTAGAGAGTTTATAGGTAATAGAGCCTACCGAGCTAATAATAGGGCGCATAGGGTTGCCAGGTTTGTGGGTTTTAATAAGACCGTAAAGGTAGGGAAGAGAAGGTGAAGTGGACATGAAAAGCGGAATTAAGTCCTTATGATCTTTGAGAATGCGTTTCAAGCCACTATTGAATGATTTGATGACGTCATCCTGCGGGATCTTCCTAAGTTTTCTGTATGTGGCGGGGTCCTGGAGCAGCTCGTTCATCTTTCTAATGTAGTCCACTTTGTCCATAATAACTATGGTGTTAGACCTTGTCTGCTTTAGTAATATGGAGCTCATCATCATTTTTTAATTGTGAAAGGCTATTGCCTTTAACTATGTTAACCAAAGTCTGAGGAAGATTACACTGTTTTTCAAAACAAGCAAGACTATAACAAATTTGTAAAGCAGAAGGTTTTTTAACAATAAAAAGGACATGCCAAATCCAAGGACACTCTTTGCATCGTCACTAATGTTTCGAAGAAAGGTTGAAAACACATTTTGAGCTTGCTTTTTTACTCCACTGACTGTTTCGAATGAGACTTTTAATTCTGCGATCCAAAATGTTACGAAGTGAAGAAGTTCTCCGATGCAACTCGTTGTAAATTTCATCAAACAAAGGTTGGATCCACGTTTGGGGAATAACAGTCACAAAATTACGTTTGGCAATGCTGTAAATTTTTGAAGGCGGACCACTCATTTTGTCTGGTGACTTCAATATGTTTCTTTAAAATTAATGTTAGGAGTGATAAATAATTTATATCTTATTTAGGCCGATTAATTCGGCTGTATGTTAACTTAGCTTCATTTGTGGAGTATTTGTCTTGACATTATTCCCGGGGGTCTTCCGTACGGTCCCTTTTTCCGACAAGGTTCCACGTCGCTCCGATCGCCGATAGCGTTGACAGGTAGGTCTTTCGATGGTGGTCGAACTGCATCACCTACTTCATACTGTATAGATGAATAAACTTTAAATTTTACAGGCATTTAAAAATGTAAATTCAGGACGTGGTGTAATGGACGTTGTAGATCGACTAGTACACAGTTTCGTTGTTGGAAAGGTTCGCGTCCCTGCTTGGACTGCGCACAGTGATAAGAGCAGGGTGACTCTTTCCCTCAGCAGGAGTCGTTGATAAATTTATTTACTTATTTATTTATCTAATTTATTTATTTATTATTTTTCTTTAATGAAAAGTAATTAAGTATTTCCAAAGGGAAAAATTAATTGGCCAATTCTACGCTTAAAAGAAATTAAATTATTATTATTATTAAATTATTAAATTGAATTATTAAATCTCACTATCCTCTGGTATTTCTATCCACAGTTCAAAAACTAATTGAATAATTATCCGTCCTTTGACTGAAGTCTTAAAATAAAAATAATAAAATATATAATTTATATAAATATAAATAATTATAATGATGAAAATGAATTTACTCGTAACGTTAGTTCATTTGCTTCTGACTCCAAGCTTCCTATCTTCATATCCTGTATCTTGTCATGACTTATCGCATTTTTCGTGTCGAGCAAGATCTCATATTTTTAATACGAAACTTGTCTGGGAAGATTTTTAATTGGATTACTTTCGACCTACACTTTTCAGCGAATGCCTACATTTGAAGAGCCTACATTCTGAAAGTGCCTATCGGTATTCCGTGAATAAATATAGATTAAGTTTGGTTTCATCTTTCGTTTTCATCTTTCTTGTCTTTGTTTATTTGAATATGCATTTGCATTTCTTTCACTACGGTTTATTTTATACGCCTTTACACTCCTATTTTATCCTTTGATTTAGACAATCATAAAAGCGGAAATAGCATTTTTAACTTAGCAAAGCTTTACATTTTTATTAATTAATGTCTTTTAGTACCAAAGAAGCGCAATATTAATGAAAAGACTTTTAATCAGCGAGTCCTTCATTTTCATTAAGCGATTTAAGGCAATTTATCTCTGTTTATGCTAGGCGCAATCGTAATCATATATGTACAAGCATCGTTTATTGACGAAATCAGTCTGGAGGCCTTGTAAAATGTCTCCATAACTTCTTCATGTCATCGAACCTGTTTCTGTACTTCGACGGTTCGTTTTTCAATTCCTTTGACCTCATTCTGTCGGGTCGGGCGGCCTCGTGTGCCTCCACCGACACTCCGTGTCCTTGAATCTATTTCAGTACTTTGCTGGTTCGTTGCTCAATTTCTTTGATCTAATTTTATATAAAATCTTCTTTCGTTATCTTCCTTTCGGATGGTGTTTATAATCCCTTCGTGCTGGTTGCTCAGGGTCTCTACATCATCTAATGTCGTTTTCGATTTTTCTTCGTTCAGACAAATATCTGGTAATACGGTTCGTGGAGGAGAGGTTTTTTCCACCATATTGAAATTTAATTTCTTTCCTTTACTCACACACTATTTGAGTGAAACGTTCCAACGACCAATTCGTTTTCCTTCATTTCTATGGTCTTTTCGTTTGAATTTTCCTCATTTATTTCCTGAATGATCGGGTAGTGAACTATTCGCGTATAGCGGGTCACTTGAGGAGAAAGTTGCTCCTCGATCGGGAAATCTGCATTTACTTCAAGGAGGGGATATTTCTGTTTACGTTTTGCTCCTTACTACAGGTTTCTTCCAGTCTTATTTCTTTTGCTTGGTTTCTTCCTTTTGATTTTAATTTTTCAATTTGGTTCATTTTATTATTACTTTGATCTCGCATGTCGTGGTTCACGCATACAACTTTATTTCCGATTCGCACATTCCCTGAGATTTCATTCTTTTTTCCATTCTCGCGAACAGTTAATGCGTCATGCGTTCTATCATTTTTGTCCCACGGGCTCATGTTGTATACACCACTCACACGATAGGTTTCTGTTAATACCGCACCCTTACTCTTATTCACACTTCCGTTCACACAGACTAAATGTGAATTCTTTTCGAATTCATTTTCACACGCGCCTAATTTATAAACATCAATTACAGAATTTCTCTTTTTCTCCTTAAATTCATTTTCACCCGTGTTTAACTTATAAATATAATTCACGCAATTTTGTTCTCTTTGGACGTTGTTTATATTTTTATTCATTTCTTTTCCGCACGCTCTATTCAAACCTTCATTATTTAATATTGAATCACTCTTCATTTACTTCTTCATTCGAGGCATTTGTGAGATCTCTTTCATTCGCTTGTTGTTCGTCCTCAGATTCTACTCTCAAGGTCGGACGGCCAGACTCTGAGCTCAAAGTCGAGCGGTATTCTCTCGCCACGCTTTCACTTTCGTTTGCGCTCGAGTTACACAAATTTATTTCACTCGCACGCTGTTTCTCCTCTTTCGTTTTCTCATGCTCATTTACTGCATTTTTCTCTCTTCCTTCTTCTTTTGCGGGATCTTGCCTACTATTAGAGGCCTCTTGTCATGGTTGATTTTCTGATTCTTCATTTTCCTTAAAGGAAACTCGTCGGGGGAATGTATCTCTGTTTTGCGGAGAATCGGCCCTTTTTGGCCAAGGCGACCTTCCCAATTCCTTGTTAGGGATCGTCCTCGGCCTTCCTGATTTCGGTATCCTCCATCGGGGGTGTCCGGCGGGGAATAACTTCTTTGATTCGAGTAGGGCGAGGGGGATCGATTCCTTGGGTCGTCTCGTCGGTACTCCTGTCCACTCCAGTTTCCTCGTCGGTCGTACGGTGACGGTGACCTCTCATTTAGGTTTTCCCTGTAACGAAAATAGTCGTCTCCTCTTCCTCCTCGACGCTGTTCAAAGGGGGACGGCGACCGCTCATTTCGGTTCTCCCTGTAGTGAGAAAAATTTTCTCTTCTCCATCCTCGATTTTCAGGATGATCATTCCGTCGTTGGTCAGGATAATAACCATTTGAGTTTCTTTGCGTCTCTCTCCATTCTCGGCGTTCATTTTGCCGATACGGCGACGAGTACCGTCGTCGGTCCTCGTAGCCTGTTTCCCTTTCCCTGTTGCCGTTTTGCCGTGAAGGTGACGCGTACCGTCGCTCTCCTTCTTTTATATGCTCTCGCGCTTTATTTCTGTATATTTCTAAAGCTTTCACTCTTTCAATCATCGGACAGAACTTTGCCTTGTGTCCTGTCCCTTCGCATATATAACATCGCGGGCTATACGCTTGCGCTGCATTCACACTTATTGCGTCAGCTTGCATAGAGGAACAAGGATGGGTTGATAGGTCGTATGGTGGCGCACTATTATAGTGTATTTGCCTTGGAGGAATATTCAAAGGGACGTTTGGTGAATAAGGGTTTTGTCCCACATAATGGGACACGCTTGGGTAAGGGTAATAGGTAGGTTCATTTAGCCAATAATTTTGGTCTTGATTTTAGTAATAGGAGGGATCTGGGGATGATATAGATCCCAGGTTCTGATTTGGATAATTTACGGGATTAAAAAGGGTGACTGGTTCAGAAACAATTCGATCATCGCACCTAATGCGTTTGATGTTTTTGTGTATCTCCTCAGTTTGGTCTCCGTACTTACTTATTCCAGAGCTTTCGAGGTATTGAATTTAGAATGACTTTATTTAAAACAAACGGAACGTCTATATTTCGTACCATATCTCCTGCGTCTCTTTTTAACCTTTCTACTTCTCTCTGTATTCTAGTACAGTATAAGCAAATGAGGTGAAGGACTCATCCGGTCGTCTGCATTCTCTTTCTATATTCATTAACCTATTAGTAATTTCGTCTCTCCTATTTTGACAATAGAGGTTGAACAAATATCTAAAAACTTCTTCCACGTTTTAACTTTTTCCTCAAATCCCGCTAACACTAACCTACTAGGGGGTACTGAACATCTAATTGCGAGCGCGATTCGCATCATATTGGAATTTCGTTCTCGCTCGGGGATTATCCTTGCGATTTCGAACACGAAATCCTGAAAAGACAGCTTCGCACTACCCCTTGAGCCACTGCAATTAAATATTCCGCGTACGTCCCACAAAATATGGGACAGATTTCGGTCGCGTGACGCAGCTTTTTCTCTTCCTCGGGGGAGAAATCGTCCTCAGGGGAAATTGAAATGACCTCGTGGCTGGTATTCTATGGGGAAGAGAGGGAGTAGCTGGTATTCTATGGGGAATAGCAGGAGGAGAATTTGGAGGTGACAGGCTACGCCTACCAGCCGTTTCTCGGCTTCCTAAGCTAGCCTGTCTACTATCCTGACTAAGAGACATTTCACCACTGTCTAACGAAAAAGGCCAAAACTCTAAGAAATCTTCGCGTAAGTTAGCTAATAAAGGGCTATTCCCTTTATTAAGTTCGCCTTTAGTTTTCTTAGGAGGAGTCCAGGAGGGAATGCGAGGTACTATATTGATATCAAAATTTGGTGGGAAAATTGTAATCTTGAAGGGGATACTTTAGACATGCTACCTGCTACAGGAAAATTGTCTTCTTGTCCCCTAAAACCGGTTGCAATACAATTAGGTTTGCTTACCTTGGTTTTTTCCTCTTTGGATAGATGTATTTTCTCGTCCTCGCCTGTTGCTTGAAGTCTCGTAGCCGCTTCCAATCGCTCCTGAGTAGCTGCTCTCGACCTTGTGATTCTAGGTGAAATTTCCGTTTTTCTCTTGTCCGTGTAGATAGTCCTCATACACGCTTCAGTCGGCTTCTGGTGCTCGACGAGAGTCTAGGAAACAGGGGGTAGGAAATACTTACCTACACTCCGACACCTGACACCAATCTATTATACTCTGGAGTTACCCGGTGAGTTTAACCCTCAAGTACAATAGAGTACTCCTTTAAACAAAGTGCACTGACCCCCTTTTTGGGTCACTTACGGAATCCGGGAGCTTACCTTAGCCCTTGTTCCACTCGTCGGTTTAAATTAATTATGATGGGAGTAATTGAGAGTCAACTTTAATTTTAGGCTCCTTAATTAAGTTTAAATAAGCGGATTACAGGCGAAAGTTTATAATACTTTGATTTGTTTTAAGTTCACAAGGTTTATTTTAAATTAAGTTCATCAGGTTATGAATTGATTGTTCTGTAATCTACGAGTGACAATTAAGGTCACTAAGAAATAAAAGGATTAAGTCTGCTGGCGTTTCCTTCAGTCAGATCATCAATTCCGATTTTCTGATATAAAGCTCGTTCCCTATTTGAGGAGTGTGAAATTCACGCTTAACCTGGGGTATAAGTTACGTTAGTTCAAAGGTCAGACGGTTCTCTTCTCGTGACTACACCCTTGAGTCCTTTCTAGAACCGCTTGAAAAGGACGCTAATGACATAATGAGCAACTCGCTCCTCGTTACCCGCGGAGACTCAGGTTAGATGAGCTCTACCCAAAGTCTGGCCGAGAGCTACTCAGAATCTAGAATCTGTCTTTCAATGGCTGGACCCCTCCTTATATAGGAAGAAATCTATTCTCACATACGTCAGAGAGGTGATTCATCTTGAGACCAAGAAAATATTTAGTTCTCACAGTCATGGTTCCCATCCTGAAACTCGAGACGGATGCGAGGTGTTAGCTTGGAAGGTACATGGGCAAACAGCAATCGCAAGATATCGCGAAAGTGCATCTGAGCGCCTTTGATTAAAATGAAAGGCTGTTTTGATATCACATTTAATATTTTTAACTTCATATTGGGCGTCAATCACAGAAAAAGACGAGCGCCTGCTCTTATATGATATTTAAGAAGGGGGGCGTGCTAGTGTATAACATTTATCTTATTTATTTCGTTCTTCAATATTGCGTCTGAAATTCGTCCCGTATAACACACACACACACACACACACACATATATATATATATATATATATATATATATATACCGAGTGATTAAAAATAATCTTCCCGATTTTAAACACTTATTATGAAAAAACTAACAAAGCTACAACGAAAACCAAAATATACAAATAAAGGACAACTGAAAATCTTTTATTTACAAGCTATTGAAGTTCAATATGAGCTCCTTTTGTGGTTCTGGAGATATCAAAGCGGTATTCTGTTTCCCTGAAATACATTTTGTAGCATATCATACTGAACTTTTCTAACAGCCTTACGTGTCCTTTCCTTCAAACTTTCCAGCGTTGTTGCCATTGCTGGAGCAAAAACTTCATTTCTCACATAGCCACAGAAGAAGTCAAGAGGGGTTAGATAGGGCGAACGAGCCGGCCAAGAACTGGGCCCCCCCACGCCCGATCCAATGATCAGGCAATTTTTCATTCAGGAATGTTGTAACCTCAAAAGGAGCCACAAAAGGAGCACATATTGAGCTTAAATAGCTTGTAAATAAAGCTTTAAGAGTGCTTCTTCATTTGTATACTTTGCTTTACGCTGTAGCTTTGTTAGTTTTTTCATAACAAATATTTAAAATCGGGAAGATCATTTATAATCATCCGGTATATACGTACAGGGTTATTCAAAATGATTCATCCGATTTCAACTGAGAATACTTCCGTACCTATCAACCGTGCATCAACTGGGCATACACCATATGAAAGAGGAAATCTCCGAGTTTTACAAGATCACCGCGAGAGGGCTCCAAAGTCACGCCGTGGCCTAGCCTAGCAACAAACAGTCAGTGTGAAAATGGCGTCCGCACAGCAGAAGGCGTTTTGTGTGTTGCAGTTTTCGAGCTTTAAATCGGTAGTCACAGTGCCGATACCTGCCGATACCACCGATACCACCGACGGATGCTCTGAGCACCCGGTGGATCTGTTCTGTAACGTCGACGAAACTCACGCTGCACTGTGACTACCGATTTACAGCTCGAAAACTGCAACACACAAAACGCCTTCTGCTGTGCGGACGCCATTTTCACACTGACTGTTTGTTGCTAGGCTAGGCCACGGCGTGACTTTGGAGCCCTCTCGCGGTGATCTTGTAAAACTCAGAGATTTCCTCTTTCATGTGGTGTATGCCCAGTTGATGCACGGTTGATAGGTACGGAAGTATTCTCAGTTGAAATCGGATGAATCACTTTCAATAACCCTGTATATATATAGGGACGTACCAAGAATTTCTTTTCTGGAGGGGCTAATAATATATATATATATATGTGATATATATATATATATATATATATATATATATATATGTGATAATATATATATTAATATATATATATATATATATATGTGATATATATATATATATATATATATATATATATATATATATATGTGATATATATATATATATATATAATAATATATATATATTTACCATATGTCCCACAAAAAAGTACACCCAACTTTAGATTGTACTAACTCCTCCAAAAATTGAGATATTTTGGATCTGTTTGTTTGATTTAATATAGCAAATTATTCTTTGTTAACGTTCAAATTTATTCATGTTTAAACGATTTAGTGTTTAAGCATCTGCTTTTAACTGAAGGGTACAACAAAATGGATTGCGCAAAATTGGTCAATGAAAAAATAATGTGTGTGCTATCGATGTAATGAAAAGACAAATACATAATAACAGATACTTTAACATAATTTCAATAAGATACAAAGCAGATTTTTCTTTATTCCTTATTGCAAAAGTTATGCTTAGTTTCGTTTTCTTTCAACATGACCGCCATTCCTATCGATATAAATCTGGAGTCGAGCTCTCATCTTCCCCATCACTCTTTCGATAAGATCTGGATTTTTAACAAGTTGATTTCAGCTGTGATGCGAGTCCTCAAATCATCTAAATTGATAGGTTGTGATGCAAATACTCTATTTTTCAAATGACCCCATAAAAAGTAATCACACGGGGTCAAGTCAGGGCTTCTGGGAGGCCATTCAATGTCATGGCCTGTAGCAATTACTCTTTGGTGGAAGACTTCCTGCAAGCGTTCCTTCACAATAACTCCTGTGAGCAGGAGCTCCGTCTTGCACCCACCAAATACGATTAAATCGGTTTCCATAAGTAATACGTATTTGTGGAAGGATTTCTCGCTCTATCATTTCTAGGTAAGCTTCACCATTTAGATTACCATCGTAAAAGACCGGGCCAATTACCGCTCCATTACCGCACAGTCCTACCCAGAGATACAGTTTTTGTCTAGAGTTATTCTTTTCGTAGATATGATTGTCAGGTGGATGATTTTTTGGTGCATACTGACGGCAGATTTGTCTGTTCACTAGACCATTCATAAAAAAGGCCGCCTCATCTCCAACCACTAATTGTTCCGTGAATCTTTCTGGTTTTTCAAGAAACCACTGGGCAAATCTTAGGCGGCGAGGTAGATCTCCTTCAATGAGTTGATGTCGAATTTCCATTCTGTATGGGTACAAATTCAAATCCTCACGAATTATTCGATGAAATGACATGCGTGAGAGTTCTGTACCATTTCGCCTGGTGGACACTTTTGGATATCTCTCTAATAAATGACGAACATGCTGAATGTTCTCGTCTGTTCTTGCCGTCTTCGGATGGCCTGAACGTCCTTTGTTCAAATTGAGGACCGTTCCTTCTTCTTTGTAGTTCCGAACATTCTTCAAAATTGTATGTTTAGTTGGAGAAGCTCTATCGGGAAATTGCAGTTAGAAGGTATTCTGAACTTGTTTTAAGCTTTTAGTTTGCAGATAAGTTGTGACCATGAGAACGCGCTGCCTTCGTGTAAACTGCATGATAAGGGTTTCAAAGTTATTTATAAATTTAGTAATTCAGATTCTTCATTTATATGTATGACTCGTATCTTAGATACAAAAGTTCGAATTATTAAAAAAAAATATTTGCAATATCTTTCGACGTAAAAAGTAGCACATTGGTTAAAGCAAGAGGAGCTATCTGGCTGGGAGAAATGATCATCCCGCGCAACCCATTTTGCTGTACCCTTCAGTTAAAAGCAGATGCTTAAACACTAAATCGTTTAAACATGAATAAATTTGAACGTTAACAAAGAATAATTTGCTATATTAAATCAAACAAACAGATCCAAAATATCTCAATTTTTGGAGGAGTTAGTACAATCTAAAGTTGGGTGTACTTTTTTGTGGGACATATGGTATATATATTAAAAGTGTGTAGATGAGTAAAAACACAGTCATAAATGTGTTACAGTAATTAAACATGTCCGTGTTAAAGATACTTGGCATGGCATACTTGCTTATAATTTACTTATAATTTTAAAAAATGCATAGAAATATCAAACCTATGATTTTATTTTGATAGGGGCTTGAAACCACTGTAGCTCTCCCTGTCTACGTCCTTGTACCTCTATCTTCTCGGAAAGAAGAAGAGAGAAATACTCCATAATCTACATATGAAAAATTATCGAAAAACTGGTACCAAACCTCAAACTAAACCCAATTTCCATCCAAAAAACACTTGAAAATAGGGAAGGCAGAATGTTTAGTGTTCCCAAATTAAAGGCCCGACAAGTGACCCCTTCAATACTGAAGGAAAATAGCTTGGTTGTCTGGGGGCCAAGACTTTTTAATCAGCTTCCAAAGGACCTCAGAAACGTTACCGGGGTCAAAGTTGAAGTCTTGAAAGAAGACTAGATGGCTGGCTCAGGACGGTACCAGATGAGGCGGATATACTTGGCTATGTGCGATGGAGAGCGCAAGAAATAACTCGCTTCTCCACCACGCCAGGCCTAGAGGCGGGGCCAAGAGCTTGACCTTCGCGTGAAGAGAGGCCGACGTACGGAACTGCTACGAGATTACGCGGTATATATACTCGTGTACCTCATAAAATCCCATTCCAGAGAGAATGACGAACTGACCGACTGCCCTTGGAAGCTGCATAAAATAAACTTCATTAGAAATGCCTTTTACGACCTGTCTCGATACTATTTTACATAATAATAAGTGTGTTAATAACGATCTGACTGTAGTAAAAAATAAATACGTTAATTTAATCGTAAATCCATCATTATTAAAAAAAAATAAAATTTATTAACTTGAATTTAAAAAACTAAATTTATTTTAAAAATACACACATGTTTTTCAATAAATTTATTCATTTTCTGAAATAATTTCGTCTAAAGAAACAAAATTATTAAAAAGCATGAAAGGTACTAACAAGATTTCCCGTTTTTATTTGGATATTGGATATTTTGTTCTTTTTCCTGACAGTAATGAAATGTAAAAAAAAATATCATTACTGATCAGCAATCTTTTTATGCTTTACAGAATTTGTTTTTTATAGACAGTCTTTTTAACCAAAACTGTACCTTCGAATTAGGTACGTACATTTATAGAATATTTTTATCAGTTTCCAATTGCGAGTAGTCTGGTTGAGAATATGAGATTCCAAATATTGTATGCAATTGGAGGCTCATCATCCAGGAATATAGCCTACTTACTATCTATAAACTGGTAATAACAATCCAGAAGTTTACAGTCGTCCTGAATTTTATCAATGTATTTTATATTAACGCTCGAAGTTTAACATTTAAATTTGATGAACTATTAAGTATTGTCCTTGACCAAAAATTTGAGGCTGTAGCAACTACTAAGTCCTGGTAGAGATTTTCTCAAAGTATATCATGTTCCTAGTTGTAAGATATTTAACAATGATACGAATGTAATGGAAAGAAAGGGTGATGGTACGACGACGTAGGTTACGTCGCTAAGAGTCTGGCATTTCCTAGACCCTCATCCCCACCCATCTAAAATACAGCTAGCTACAGCTTTATAAACCCAAAAATACAAAACCCCATTCGGACGACACACCTACATCTTCGCCAGCAAGTGGGTGAGATTTGAAAGACGCTATCTACATCATCAGCCAGCGAGAGGTTGAGATTTGCCCAACAGGGCATAACACTGCCCAACAAAAAAAAGTTTTTGCTGCTGATTTAATTCTAAGACCTGTTTCTGGATAATATTGATGTGCTGATTTCAAAACTCACCTTAGATTTTTCAATCACATCAGGTTTTCGTGCAATGCAATATGCCTATTTTGGGTGATCCATGAAGGGCGCTTATCAAAATTGATGATTTTTGAGACCTGTTAACAGCTATTTAGCTGTTAAAATTTTATCTGTGGAATACGCAAATCTGTGCATTAAATCTAAAGGTCATGTACAACATATTAAAATCTTGGGTATCTGTGATTTCCCCAGGTGTGAGCGTGACGTCATGATCATGGATTCATTTTTTGCTTATTTAAACACTTTTAATCACTTTATGTGTCAATATTACCATTGTATATTAAAGTTCACTCCCTGCACAATTGTTTACTTTTCCATGCTGATTCTGAGCATGTAAAAACTTATTTTTTGAAAAGAAAAAAAATTGGGCATAACCCTGCCAAAATGCGATATTTCCAAAATATTCATATTTGATTGCTCGAAAACCTGACGTGATAGGCAAAATTTAAGGTGATTTTTTAAATCAGCACACCAAAGTTACCTAAAAACAGGTGTTAGAATTAAATCAGCAAAATTGGTGTTGGGCAGTGTAATGCGAAAGGATTAACGGCAAAGCGTAAAACTGGAGAAGTGTAACTAGCGGCGTGCTTCATGGATCAGTTCTGGGAACCGCTCTTTTTATTATTTATATCAGTGACATCGTCATAAGAATTAACAGTATAATTATAAAATTTACAGCTGATAGCACACTAGGGGTACCAAAAAAATCAGCGTCAGAACATTTGCAGAGTCAAGAGGATATTAATAAGTTACTCGAGTTGGCAGAAATCTGGCAAATAAACTTATTATAGATATATCCAAAAAGTTGCATATCAGTAGAAACGCTTAAAAATTGTATTCTGTGCACGACAAGACACTAACGAAAGTAACAGAAGAGAAAAATTAAGGTATTATTGTTGCCGACATTATTAAACCGAGTAAGCAATGTATCGAAGCAGTTCGGTTAGAAAAGTAAGTACTATAAAATTGAAGGATTCATTCGGAGATCATTTGAATTTCAGTCGGAGAAAACACTGCTAACATTATATAATTTCTAATACGCCCCTGGAATACTTCGTTCAGTTCTGGTCCCCATATTTACGACAGAACATAGACAGAATGGAAACAGTGCTACTAATATGATTCCGAGACTTAGAAACAAATCATACGCTAGCTGTTTAAAAACGTTAAATTTATTCTGACTCGTAAAATGACTGGTTCAAGGAGATTTAATACAGGTTTTTAAAGTGATGAAAGGTTTTGATAATATCTACGCCAAAAAAATATTTCATCTTCAGAAATACAGATAGAACTCGCGGTAATGGTCTCAAATTAGTAGGTAAATAGTTTAATTCTAATGAAGGCTCATGGGATCAGGGGTGTAGTAAAAAATTGGATAGAAGAGTGGTTGCGAGGTAGGAAACAGAGGGTGGTCGTTGATGGAACGGAGTAGTCTTGGGCTAATGTAGCGAGCGACGTTCCTCATGGTTCTGTATTGGGTCCCTTGCTTTTTCTTATATATATTAACAATTTTGATGTCGGCCTCGTCAGTACAGTTTCAAAGCTTGCGGATGACACGAAGTTGGGTGGTAGGGAGATTAATGACGAAGATAGAGGTAAAATCCAGGAAAATCTGAATAAAATCGTAGATTGGTCAGTCACATGGCAATGAGAGTTAACATCGCTAAGTGTAAAATTTTACATGTAGGTTCGCGTAACGGTAATTTTGCTTATATTATGTCAGGGAAGGAGTTGGCAAGCGTAGAACAGGAAAAAGATTTATGAGTTATAATCACTGGTGATATAAAAGTGGCGAAACAAAGTACAGCATCATTCAATAAGGCAAACAAAGTGCTAGGTTTTATAGCTAGGAATTTTGAATACAAATAGCGCGATATTATTGTTCTTCTTTATAAATCATTGGTTACACCCCATTTGAAGTACGCGATGAAATTTTGGAATCCACAGATGCGCAAAGATAGACAAAATTGAAAGAGTTCAAAGACGAGCAACTAAGATGATTCCGTCGCTTAGGTTGAAGTCGTACGAGGATAGGCTTATGTAGTTAAAATTGACTACATTCGAGACTAGGAGGCTCAGGGGTGATGTAATCCAGGTTTTTAAAATTATGAATGGGTTCGACAACGTAAATAGAGAGAGCTGTATCGAAATAGCACAATATATTAGAACTAGAAATAACGGATGTAAGCTGACAAGGAGAAGGTTCGAGACAGCAGTTGCAAAAACTTTTCTACGCATAGAATAGGAAATAGTGGAATAGTTTGCCGGTAGAAGTAATTAGTAGCACGTCTATAAACATGTTCAAAAATCGATTTGATGCACATATTGATAGATTGGGTATAGTTTACGGTAGTAAAATTAAGGTTTTTGTGGTTCGGAACCCACGTAAAATTGTAGGTCCCCTCCGCCACCATGGAGGACATGCGCAATACACAATCACAATCACAGTTAGGTAGACCACCCATGAGTGGATCCTAGGGTCTTTGTTGGTCTGAAACATTAAAGCATAACATTATATAACATTACAGTGCCCGCGAAAAGTATCCGATCACTCAAGAAAATACAATATGTTCCCTTGATATTCAGAGACACATAATTCACTTTCTATTTGTTCTAGCGACATCTGGTAACTTTGAGGTTGCTCGCTGATATGAGAGCTATCCAACGCATTCTCAAATTAGTGTTCTGGTAGCCTTCGTTGCGGGTGGCTGTGTCTCAAAGTTGTCAGATTTCACTGTTTGTATAAATTTATTGATATTTTGTTATTTTTACAGAAGTGGTGTAAATAAAATTTATATATAATGTTGCTAAAAAACAACTTAAGAGTGATTGTCGAGGTGCTATTGTTGCTTTGCATACATGTGGGAATCACAGAGACAGATAGCTAAGGAATTAAACATATCCCAAAGTACCGTTAATTTGGTTTCACGGGCTAAGAACAATGCCGGCCTAACCACGCCAGTCCCTAAAAAACGATCTGGCAGACCGAGAAAAACAAATTCACGAACAGACAAACTTATGAAACGTTTAGTATTGAAAAACCCAACAATAACTGCGAAAGAAATAAAATTTAATATGAATAATTTGTTATCTGGTGTTTCTGAACGAACTATCCAGGAGCGGCTCCAAAAAGAACTCGGATTACCATCTCGCCATGCTGCTAAGAAACCGTTCATTAATGAAAAAATGCGTAAAAAACGTGTCGCATTTTGTAAAAAATATATTCATTGGACTGTTGATGACTGGAAGAAGGTTTTATTTAGTGATGAGTCGACATTTTTGACATTCAGAAGTTGTCCAAAAAAGGTTCGCCGGCCCATTGGCTCAAATAGGATGGACCCTAAATACACCCTAAAGACAATGAAACACCTTCCAAGTGTGATGGTTTGGGGTTGTTTCGGTTACTATGGGCGTGGAAACCTATATTTTCTTCCGAAGAACACAATTATGAATGGTGCACGGTATTTAGCAATGCTACAGGATAAACTTCCAATGGCAATGGCAATCCAAAGGACAAAAACATACATGCATGATGGTGCACCATGTCACAGGGCCAAAATAGTGACAAAATGGATTACTGACAATAAATTTGATATTTTGGATTGGCCTGGTAATAGTCCAGATCTCAATCCGATAGAAAATATGTGGCTAATAATAAAAAATAAGGTTGAATGCCACGACACTGGCTCAGTCGAAAAATTACAAGAAGCCATCAAAAAGGTATGGTGCAAGGAAATATCAGTGGAAGTTTGTCAAAACTTGATTAAATCCATGCCAAAACGTCTAGAACAAGTCATCCAAACCAAAGGACAGATGACAAAATACTAATATAAGGTTAGTATACATTTAAACATTGTTTTTTATGTAAAAAATACAAATTTCCAGGGTGATCGGATACTTTTCGCGGGCACTGTATATATGCGGAAGAAAAGCCACTAATATTGCTTGACATGCTTAATATACTGTTTGTCTTTTATTCCTTTAGTCCTTTACCCTTTTGGTATAAGAAATACCTTGCATTCCTTCAAGTCAGACTAGTTTTTAGGCTTTCCATTTCAAGTAAAAAATTAAAGTAAATAAATTAATAAATAAAATAATGAGAAGTATATTTATAAGGAGCAAAATTTCTTTGTTTGAACACCTAAAATACTCTTCGTTTATTGACATTTAATGAACGTAATTTGTTTATTTAATTTTGTATTTTCCTCTCGACATTCTATTATATACATATATATATATATACATATATACATATATATATATGTAAACCCCTCCATCTATGGCCTTGGTCGATTCGAACTGGACGGGGGTTCTGGTTAGGTGGCAGCAACGGATTTGTTAATCTGGAGTAGCTGGTACCGTATAGGGAATCACATTAGTTTTCTTCTATACTACTCTCCGATTTCTTCTTGTAGTGGATCGGAGGATTCTGTGAAGCTCACTGAATTCTGTGAAGCTCATTGAATTTTCTGAAGGTTCCCCGATTCTTTTTGTGACGTCTCGGGAAATTATTGTTTCTCTATTTAAGACTAAGTTCTCTGAAAAGAGCAAGGCTCGAAGGAGAAGTCAAAGATATTTTCTTACTGTAGATTACTGCTAAAATGTTACAAGTAATGCTCAGCCTCTAAGTTAGATAAGACAGTCACAGTCAGAATACAATTTGAAAATTTACATGGGTTTATATACCCAAATTTTGTGGATATCATTATTATTTAATGTTGACTTAGTTTGTTTTGATTCTCTATAGGCTGCATTATTTTTGTACAATATTTGAAGATAAGTTAAATATTTTAGCTGTGGCAACGTCTAAACAGATAAGCAAGATATTTGAAGATGAAGCCATATTTTTATCTTAAACCGCATATTGACAGATCTGATGTTATCATGATCTACCAAGTTAACTAAAAAGGGAAATTGAAATATGCATTTTTACACTTTAACATGTATATGAGCAAAAATTAAAGGCTTAAGATTTACAACTAAACGTTTAGGCAAGACATGACTTCATCTTTTATAACGAAGAGAGAATGTATACAAAAAATGAACATTGCAAAATTTAATCACGTTTCGTTATTACGCTAAATCTAAAAAAAATTATTAAGTAATTTAAAAAGAAACAATTCACCAATTATTTGGCAAGAATATAAAGCAAATCAAAAATTTATCCAAACTTGCGTTATGCGATTTTGGTCCTAATGTAAAAATGAGTATATGAACGTACATACATATGAATATAAATATATAAGAATATATAGGATTATATAAATATACGAATTATATAAATGAATATAAGAATTATACGAATGAATCAAAGAATTATATGAATGAATATAAAAATATGTGAATATAGGAATTATTCATTGTTCATTTTTCAGGGCTCTCTCCTCTAGAATGACATTAATACAATAATATAACATCCTAACTAATTCTAGCTAGATGATAACTAATGGGCTTTTTATAATACAGATTTATATACACAACATAATCGGTAGTGAGCAGGCTTTAGTTATGGGTGACTTTAATTGCGCCGACGTGAATTACGATAAAATGCAGGGAGACGCGGAAGGTAATCGTTTAGTTAATTTTCTCGAGGATAGCTTTCTTATTCAAAAGGTTGGGGAACCTACGAGGTTGGACAGTATTTTAGATTTAGTAATAACTACGGATGATAGGCTAATTACTGATCTTCAAGTAATAGAACCGTTAAGCAATAGCGATCACAATATGGTAGAGTTTGTCCTCTCAGTAAGTCACTCGAAACCAGCTAACTCGACTAAAATTCCTAACTTCCAGCACGCAGACTTTAGTAAATTTCGAAATAAAGTGTCACACGTCAATTGGGAAAATGTAATGGGGAACTCCACGCAAAACTAATGTGGGAATCGTTCGAAACAGTATTTAGGACTATAAATGAGGAATGTGTACCGTACAAAATTAAGCGTGCGAAAGTAAACAACAAGCCCATGTGGTTTACTTCTAGAGTAGGAGACATTATAAAGAGTAGAGACGGGGCTTTTGGCTACATAAGTGGGATAAAGACAATTTGTGGTTACGAAACAACTACATATCTCTAAGGCGTGAGGCGAAAAGTGTAATAAAAATGTCCAAGCGCGAATTTGAACTCTCCATAGCTCGTGACGGTAAAAAAAAAACCAAGCGATTCTTTCAATACGTCAACAATAGAAAGCCAGTAAAAAGTGTCTTGGGACCGTTGAAAAATGTTAACGGAGATCTAGTTTCTGAAAACAAGGAAATGGCTACCTTGCTAAACGAATTTTTTACGTCAGTTTTTACTATAGAAGATGTAACGAATATCCCTACGGTCATAGACATAATACCTTTTGATAATGGTAATATTTTGGATAATATTGTGGTTAGTGAAGGGGAGGTAATGCGCTATATTGATAAAATGAAAACGCGTAAATCACCGGGGCCGGATTCCATATATCCCATACAACTAAAAGAATTAAAAGATAGCATTGTTGTGCCGCTAACAAAGATTTTTAATGCGTCTATTTCTGAGGGGTCCGTACCAGATAAGTTCAAGTTAGCAAACGTAACACCTATCTTTAAGAAAGGCCATAAAGGTGCGGCGGGAAATTATAGGCCAATCAGTTTAACGTCTGTTGTAGGTAAGCTACTGGAATCAATAATTAGGGATCGTATAGTCGAACACTTAGAATTGCATAAACTAGTTAGAAATACGCTGCACGGTTTAAAGCGAAACAAATCTTGCTTAACTAATCTTTTAGAATTTTTTCAAAGTGTGGTTCACGTTTACGACAGTCATCCGGCGGTTGATGTAGTGTATTTAGATTTTCAAAAAGCGTTTGACACGGTGCCGCACAAAAGACTCATTGAAAAAACTAAGGCTCATAAAATCAGGGGTGTAGTAATAAATTGGCTAGAAGAATTGTTGCGAGGTAGGAAACAGAGGGTGGTCGTTGATGGAGCGCAGTCGTGTTGGGCTAATGTAGCGAGTGGTGTTCCTCAGGGTTCTGTATTGGGCCTCTTGCTTTTTCTTATATATATTAACGATTTACATGTCGGCCTAGTCAGTACAGTTTCAAAGTTTGCGGATGACACGAAGCTGGGTGGTAGGGCGTAAAATCCAGGAAGATCTGAATAAAATAGTTGATTGGTCAGTCACATGGCAAATGAGATTTAACGTTCATAAGTGCAAAATTTTGCATAACTGTAGGTTCGCGTAACGGTAATTTTGCGTATAGTATGTCAGGGAAAGATTTAACAAGCGTAGAGCAGGAAAAAGATTTAGGAGTTATAGTCACTGGTGATTTAAAAGTAGCGAAACAAAGTACAACAGCGGTCAATAAGGCGAACAAAGTGTTAGGTTTTATAGCTCGAAATTTTGAATACAAATCGCGCGATATTATAGTTCCTCTTTATAAATCATTAGTTAGACCCCATTTGGAGTACGCGGTCCAATTTTGGAATCCGCATATGCGCAAAGATATAGACAAAATCGAAAGAGTTCAAATACGAGCAACTAAGATGATTCCGTCGCTTAGGTCAAAGTCGTACGAGGATAGGCTTAAGGAGTTAAAATTGACTACACTCGAGACTAAGAGGCTAAGGGGTGATTTAATCCAGGTTTTCAAAATTATGAATGGGTTCGATAACGTAGATAGAGATAGCTTTTTCGAAATATCTCAATATAATAGGACTAGAAATAACGGGTGTAAGTTGACAAGTAGAAGGTTCAAGACAGCAGTTGCCAAAAACTTTTTTACGCATAGAATAGTAAATAGCTGGAATAGTTTGCCGGTAGAAGTAATTAGTAGCACGTCTATAAACATGTTTAAAAATCGATTAGACGCATATGTTGATAGATTGGGTATAGTTTAAGGTAGTAAAATTAAGGCTTTGTGGTGATAGATCCCACAGCTCAACACAAGTGTTGTGGGATATAGGGAGGCAGCATCTTGGGTTAGGGGATACTCTCTGTCCTTACACACCCCATTTAAAGAGATTCCTCTGCCGAGCGGTGCCCCCCATAGTACTGTGAGGTATTGAAAAACTCATGATCTTCACTTGCCCCACAAACACCTTGAAATGGGAGACCTAAAATGGGTGCACACACATTTCTACATTACTGTACAGTCTTTACAGCCACACCTACACTTTTCCTCCTAAGTATATATATTGTAATGTATATGGTTGTAAGTTTTGACTTAGTCCGCAATCGATATGGACCGTGACTTATTTTTGGTTGGCAAGGTACTGGTATTGATGGATACCGTAATGAAATTGACTGGATTCTTTGGATCTGATATATTTGCATGACGGTTATAAATAGATATAGAGTGTAACATATTTGTGGATAGTAGTCTATTATGACTTGATCCTCTGGATCCAGAGATTCTATCTTTAGTTTTAAATCAATAATTAATTAGTTTTAAATTGATAATCATTTAGTTTTGTAAAAATTGGTCGTTGCCAATGTACAGGCAGTTTTTACATAAATTTCTTATGTTCTTGTGGTTCTGAACCCACGTAAAATTGTAGGTCCCCTCCGCCACCACGGAGGACATACACAATACACAATTACGAACACAGTTAGGTAGACCAGCCATGAGTGGATCCTAGGGTCTTTGTTGGTCTGAAACATTATAACATTATAACATAAGTCGGGGTGGTTAAGTCTAGTTCACGTGGTCTGGGTGCGCACTCTTAGTCGTGCATAAATAGCTTCACATCGATCGGTGTCTCTGGTTTTCCTTTGCTCGAAGAATGATCTTTTTACTACAAATATACCGAGGGTAATAGCACACACACTAATGATACTAACGGCAGATGTTGAAAAAGTTGTTACAGGTTGTAGTATTTGTAAAAGGTTCTTCTGGTTATCATCTGAAATTTTAAAACGACTCAATTCATCATTCCATTTAGGGGTATGAAGAACGGGTAGGATGGTCACAGGCTTCATCGAGAGATTTAAGATTTCTATAACGGCTTTAAATATAATTTGCGACGGGAAGGGGTATGAGTCATCAATGGTAACCTTATAAGGGTTGTATATTTGGAAGGTTTTTGAACACAAGGAACAACCAATTGGTAGCTGAATAACAGTAGGTATTTTGATGAGGGAATAATTTGACGGACACTCGAAAGTAGCGGTAGTCCTTTCCGCGAAAGAAACCCAGCTGTCTGGTCCAATTCAAAGTTGGATGGTTTTAGAGGAATGAAATTTTGTAAACGAACATACTAGGGCATGACGGTCACGAATTAAGTCGATAAAGCGGGACCTAGTGATTGGAAGAATTACTGGTTTGAGTGGAGGGCAAACGAGTTGCTTGTTCGTTTGCGGAAATTTGCAATGCCGGACGTCGCTATCTGACATCATAGAATATGCTGAAAGTCTTTGGTGAGGAAAAGGTAAGGTGGGACTGTGGGTAGATACAATCGATAGATATTAGAATTGTTTTGGTATGGTGTTGGGAAAGGATGAAATTTGTAAACGCCATAAGTGAGTACATCGAAAAATAGTATAATCATGAGGTACGTGTAGGGGTGTGGTCCATGTACATTGTACAGTCCAGGTGTATTCTAGAAATTGGGGGTAATTAGTATGGTTGAGTGGGAATATGGGTGATAATTTTAATTGTGTCTGAGAAGGGTGAATCAAGTACTGAAGTGTATTCCATGGTATTAGTGTGGAAAGAGTGATTTTTCTATGGGCTAGCTGGGTCGCACGCAAAACTTTGGAATGAATCGTACTTATTTGTTGTAAATATTTATCGATTAGAGTTGCTTGTGGTTAATTATTTCTACTAATTCTAGATATCTTTCGTGTTCCTTGTATTTAGCTAACAGGGATTCGATTCAAGGTATGTAAATTTGTCTGAAAGGGCGTGGAGGAAGCGATTGTTTTCGTGTAGTAACTTAATGGTTTGTTCTAAAATGTGTCTATTATATTGCCGATTCTGCGCGAAGAGATTCAAATTGAGTTCAATTCTTTTAATGTCTTCTTCGGTCGCTAATCCGAATAAACCTTTGAATATTTTTCCTCCCATATTTATCAATCCCCTTTTATTTCTTTCATTAATTTTGCTGAGTTTTGAGTTCCAGTTTGTATCCATGGTTATGCTAATATATCTGATAGGGTGTGCGCTGTAGTTTGAATTTTTCGAATGTATTTTCTAATAGAACGCGACCAATCTGGTCTGTTCCCGGGATATTTTTAACAGAACCGTGAATTTTACTTTGAAATGCTTTTAATTGGGTTTTTATCTGTAGGAGATTGGTTTTAATTCTAGCAGGGGATTGCAAAGTGATAAAAAGGTCCGCGTGTCCTTTCAAAAATTGACCTTCTGCAAGCTTTTCTATAACAATTCTGGTAGAAATTCTAATGCTAGGGCTACAAGAGTAAATAATTTGGAAAATTATAAGAGGACAATTTTATTAATTTCTACGTCTTAGATTATACGGAGCTGGGGGTTGCCGTATGGATACTTGTGTTTGGGTGTGGAGTGGTCGGCCTCGCTTTGGTGGCAGTGGGGGTCGACCGTTAAGCTCGGATTCTGAGCGGGTTCGTTTTTTATGTGAAGGTTGCTAATGTATTCTAATTTGGTTTGCTTGACCGATCTTAATCTATGGAATGATCACTTGAGTGGCTTTCCTAACTACTCTATCTAAGAAATACACAATAAATAAATGCACAACAATTTGCCTAACTAGGGAAAAATTTGAAAAAATTGTAAACAGAAAATAAAAAAATGTAAACAAAATTTCACTCGAATGTACGTGAATGTACGGTAATATTATGACTGGCACATAAAATAAAATGATTCTATACTAACTATAATAGTGAAAATAACTCGGTTTCAATGAAAAGAAATGTATCACTGGTGTATGGAATGTTCACTGTGTTTTTTGTTAATTCTGGCTTGATACTAATTATTAACTGTTAATAATACTGACTTCTCAAATGTTTAGAAATTGCTTTAAAAAAAGAGATCTGCACTTAACAAGATTCCTACGGCGAAATCCATGGAGACGTGTCCTGAAGACGTGTCTTGCTGGCCACTTGTTCCTGGATGAAGAATGGGCGTGGAGAACTTGGAGTCGTGACACACCGGTCAACTGAATGTTGGTTCTAGTTCCAGGGTCTGGAAAACTGGAAGACTCCTGAATGCAGAGGTCGCCAGTTGTTAACCCCTTCGTCTATGGCCTTGGGAGGTTCGAAGTTGACGGGGGTTCTGGTTAGGTGGCAGCAACGGATTTGTTAATCTGGAGTAGCTGGTACCGTATAGGGAAACGCAGTAGTTTCATTCTATACTACTCTCCGATTTCTTCTTGTAATGGGTCGGAGGATTCTGTGAAGCTGATTAAATTCTCTGAAGTTTCCCCGATTCTTCTTGTGACGTCTCGGGGAATTATTTTTTCTCTCTTTAAGACTAAGTCCTCTGAAGAGAGCAAGGCTCGAAGGAAACGATAACGACTTTCTCTTACTGTAGTTTACTGCTAAAATGTTACAAGTTATGCTCAGCCTCTAAGTTAGATAAAACAGTCAGAATACAGTTTGAAAATTTACATGGGTTTATATACCCAAATTTGTTGACATTATTATTTAATGTTGACTTGGTTAGTTTTGATTCTCTATAGGCTGCATTATTTTTGCACAATATTTGAAGATAAGGTAAATATTTTAGCTGTGGCAACGTCTAAAGAGATAAGCAAGATATTTGAAGATGAAGCCATATTTTTATCTTAAACCGCATATTGACAGATCTGATGTTATCATGATCTGCCGAGTTAACTAAAAAGGGAAATTGAAATATGCATTTTTACACTTAAACATGCATATGAGCAAAAATTAAAGGCTTAAGATTTACAATTAAACGTTTAGGCAAGACATGACTTCATCTTTTATAACGAAGAGAGAATGTATACAAAAAATTGACATTGTAAAATTTAATCACGTTTCATTATTAAGCTAAATCTAAAAAATTATTAAGTAATTTAAAAAGAAACAATTCACCAATTATTTGGCAAAAATAGAAAGAAAATCAAAATTTTTATCCAAACTTGCGTTATGCGATTTTGGTCCTTATGTAAAAAGGAGTATATGAACGTACATGCATATGAATATAAATATATAAGAATATATAGGATTATATAAATATACGAATTATATAAATGAATCTAAGAATATAGGAATATAGGAATTATTCATTGTTCGTTTTTACATATATATACATATATATATATATATATATATATATATATATATATATATATATATATGTGTGTGTGTGTGTGTGTGTGTGTGTGTGTGTGTGTGTAATACATATATATATATATATATATATATATATATATATATATATATATATATATATATATATGTGTGTGTGTGTGTGTGTGTGTGTGTGTGTGTATATATATACAAGTCCATAATTAATAGTCGTAATTGAAAGAAAGTCAACAAAAGTTCTAAGTCATATCTTCTGCGTTCAAGAGAATTATGTTTCTGCACAACAATTCTTGCGTCCTTTATCTTGGATGACATGAGAAAATATATGAAATTTCACCGTTTCTTGTTTACAATCTGTTGCTGAAAAGCATGAATTTGCTTCAAAATTGTTGTTATTCATGTCTCGTAATAAATTGTTTTAACTCAAGAAATATTCATAACAAAGTTGTCCTTTGAGTCATGATGGACTTAGATCAGAATTTATGTCTTTTTTTATAAATTACTGCGCAGTAATGAAACCTTTTCCATCAGATAGTGAATTCATTAGAGAAAGTTCATTCACACAACACAACAGTAATAAAATGAAAATATACATATTCTCGTATTCCCGAACTCGAATCTTCCGAATTCTATACCCTCTGGCTATGGTTTACATGCCAGTCTCAAACTAAATACATCTGCGCTCTTTACCTTTCTCAGAATTCTACTACCTATCCAAAATTCTTTGACTACCTCAATTCCAAAGTGGAATACATTCTATCCTGCTCACCCTTTGCTGAAATCTCCATTTTAGGTAATTTCAATGTTCACCACCACCTTTGGATTTACTCACATTTCACTAACACCCCTGGTGAAATAGCTTTTCTATCCTAAATGACCTAGAGCAGATTGTACAACACCCTACTCGTATCCCCAATTGTTTTGGAGAAAGGCACAACATGCTGGGGATATTTCTTACCTCTCATTCTTTATTTTACTCTGTCAAACTTTTTTCTCCGTTGGGTTCCTCCGACCACAATCTTATATCCTATCACTCCAATCCGGCCTTTGGAGCCTCCCAAGAGGATGCGCATTTGGCACTTTGGCGTCGCTGATTGGGTAGCCCTCAGGCAGTACTTCTGTGATTTCCCATGCAATGATTACTGCTTTCGTTGCGGGGCCCTTCCGAGTGTACTGAGCCCATCACGGGCATGATTCTCTCAGGCATGGAGGCGTACATTCCACATTCAATTCCTACTACTAATGCAATAAAACTTTGGTTTAACTTTACTTGTTCTAATGCTATCCGCAACAGAGAGGACGCTTTCAGAAGGTACCGTCGCCATCCAACTCCTGACTATCACTCACCTTATATTTCTGCCCGGAATCGTGCAAAATCTGTTCTTCGACTAGCCAAAAATTCCTTCATCCAACAAAAATGTGAAAATCTATCCAATTCTAATTCTTCTCACTCTTTCTGGCGTCTAGCTAAGAACCTCCTCAACAACTTTAGTTCCTATTTTTTCCCTCCTCTTTTCAATTTCGACAGCTCAGTTGCCCTAAATTATTTTGTTTTGACAAAGCTGAACTCTTCGCTCAGACTTTCGTTTTCAACTCAATCATGGACAATTCAGAGGTTGTTCTTCCTTCTCCTCCACCCTCTGACTTTATTATGTCTGAAAGTAGAATCTCTTCTGAAGATGTTTTCTCTGACCTATCTGGGCTCAACTCTAGGAAGGCGTACGGTCCTCATGGTGTTCCTCCTGTTCTTCTTAAGAACTGTGCTTCTGTGCTGACACCTTGCCAAGGCAAATTCTTTCGTCTTTGTCTTTCATCTGGTACTTTTCCTTCCCGTTGCAAATTTGCTTTCATTCAGCCTGTCCCAAAGAAGGGTAACCGCTCTCAATCTTCTAACTACCGTCCAATTGCTTTGATCTCTTGCCTTTTTAAAGTTTTTGAATCTATCATTAATAGAAAGATTCTTAAACGCCCCTCTTCTCACAATCTTCCTTCAGATCATTAGTATGGATTCCGCAAGCGAAGCTCGACTAGCGATCTTTTTGCATATATCTCTTACTTTTGGTTATCCTCCTTTCGGGATTTCGGTAAAACTTTTGCTATTGCGCTAGACATATCAAAAGCTTTTGATAGAGTCTAGCACAAATATTTAATTTCGAAATTGCCCTCCCTCGGTTTCTATCGTTATATCTCTACCTTCATCTCTAATTTTCTTTCGGAGCGATCTATAGCTGCGGTTGTAGCTGGCCACTGTTCTTCCCTAAAGTTATAAACAGTGGCGCTCTTCAGGATTCTGTTCTGTCACTCACTCTTTTCCTTTTTATTTATTAATGATCTTTTAATTCCTGCCTATTCACTCCAATGCCGATGATTCCACTCTTCACTTCTCCAACCAGTTCCCAAAGTGCCCCTCTCAACAATCACTCCATGATTCGTGTAGGACGGCTATGGAGCACCTGACCTCTGATCTTTTAGCTATCTCTGATTGTGATTGGAGGAGAGTAAACCTTGTGGCTTTCAATGCCTCAGAAACTCAGTTCCTTCATCTGTCTATTTGTCACAATCTTCCACACGACTATCCCCTTATCTTTAACAACACACAAATCAATTCTTCCCCTTCTCTAAACACTCTTGACGTTTCATTTTCTCGTGATCTGTCCTGGAAAGAGCACATATACTCGAAAATGAAATCCGTACACGTCTTTTAAATTTTATATAAATCTGATTGTGAAGCTCAGCCAGATTCGTCTTAGTTTTTCTGTAAAAGTATCCTCTCTTAATAATTATTTCCCACATTATTCCATCGGTGTGTTATGCAATCAAATTTACTTTTTAATAACTGCAAACCGAAAAGTGTACCCTACAATTTAAGTATTAAGCAATGTAATAATGGAATTTGACCCATGTAGACCATCTTAAACGAAGACCGGTATTCTTTTCAAATTGCAATGAAAATGCTCGCTCAGGACAGCAGAAATTTCATGAAATTGGTAGAATTTTTGAGTTAACTTTTTCAAACACGTTTAGAATTGACGTATAGGCAAGGTCACTTGCGGCCTCCGAACACAAAAATGAAGAAAATTATCCTTTATCCATAAGGTTTATATCGTTTTTCAAGTAAATACCTCTTATCAAATAATTACATACATCGTTAAGATCATTATTACATCGTTAAAATCATTATACATATACTCTCTTTCCAAAACAGCTTCCAAGAGGTTAGGTGTGTTGTACCGGCTCCGCAGTTCCTTCACACCCGCTCAGTTGTTATCTCTGTACAGGGGTCTTGTCCGACCCTGTATGGAATACGCTTCTAATGTGTCGGGTGGCTCAACCCATACAGCCCTACTTGATAGGGTGGAATCAAAGGCTTTTCGTCCCATCAATTCCCACCTTCTGACTGACTGCCTTTAATCTCTTTCTCTTCTCTTTACTATTGATATTATAATGGACAATGGTCTTCTAAACTTCTATCTGCATACCTTCTCCTTTAAGGAGAGCACGCAGCACCGGACTTTCGACAGATTCTCATTCCTTTTCTGTCCAATTCTCTATTGCAAGGGTTAGTCGGTATTTTCAATCTTTCATCTCTCAATAGGTCAACTCTGGGACAACCTTCCTCAAGCCATCTTTCTCCCTACCTATAATCTCCACTGTTTCAAACGCAGAGTGTCCAGGCACCTTGAAAACTTGGATCACCTGAAAATCCGTCACCCCAGCCTTTTTAGCTAGCTTTAAAGGCTAACTAACAAAAATATCACGACCTAACCTAACCAATCGTTAGGTCAACTGTACGCCATTGACGATTAGTTAGGTTAGGTCGTGATATTTTCGTTAGTTAGCCTTATAAAGCTAACTAAAAAAGGCTCGGGTGACGGATCTTCAGGTGATCCGAAAACTTTGAATCTTGACTTTGGCTCTTTTCTTCCAATAGAGGGGGTGGCGTTTTTCTCGGATTCGCCCTTGGCCCCCATCCATCCTACATAAAATAAACATACGAACGCATATATACTATTTAAAACCACTTACAATTTTCTTATGCAGTGAAAATCTTTTGCCGCCGACTGGACTAGAACAAAATTTGACTCAAAAGCAAGAATGCCCTGAAAGTTTGTCTGTTCGAGTCTGGTCTGCGGCAAACCAAATTCATTGTATAAATAATAATAATAATAATACAAAGGAATACAAAAGACAAGAAATAGCAACGGACCGGCCTGTACCGACGAGGCTGTCTGTTTAAGAAGAAAGGTTAAAAGGAGTGAAAAAATTGAAAGACAAGTGAAGTTTTAAAGCAAAGCAAAGCAGGGAAGTTGAAAGGAAGGAAAGAAATTTAAAGGTAAAGTGAAAATTTTAGAGGAGGGAATGCAGGTGAAAATTCTACAATATTTTTATTCGCTAACAAGTGCTTCTAACTGAGGGTTTAAAGCAAGATTAGCATGTAGTCTCTTTTTAAAGGATTCAGCCGAATTACTTTTAACTAATCTGGTTGGTAATCCATTCCATAAATTAACTAGAGGTATGAAGAAAAAATGTTTAGCTTCATTAGAATTAAACTGTTTACCTACTAATTTGAGACCATTACCGCGAGTTCTATCTGTATTTCTGAAGATGAAACATTTTTTTGGCGTAGATATTATCAAAACCTTTCATCACTTTAAAAACCTGTATTAAATCTCCTTGAACCAGTCATTTTACGAGTCAGAATAAATTTAACGTTTTTAAACAGCTAGCGTATGATTTGTTTCTAAGTCTCGGAATCATATTAGTAGCACTGTTTCCATTCTGTCTATGTTCTGTCGTAAATATGGGGACCAGAACTGAACGAAGTATTCCAGGTGGGGCGTAGTAGAAATTATATAATGTTAGCATTGTTTTTCTCCGACTGAAATTCAAATGATATCCGAATAAATCCTCCGATTTTATAGTACTTGCTTTTCTAACCGAACCGGTTCGATACATTGCTTACTCGGTTTAATAATGTCGGCAACAATAATACCTTAATTTTTCTCTTCTGTAACTTTCGTTAGTGTCTTGTCGTGCACAGAATACATTTTTTAACATTGTTTCTACCGGTATGCAACTTTTTGTATACTGTATATCTATATTAAGTTTATTTTCCAGATTTCTGCCCACTCGAGTAACTTATTAATATCCTCTTGACTCTGCAAACGTTCTGACGCTGATATTTTTGTCCCCCTAGTTTGGTATCATCTGTAAATTTTATAATTATACTGTTAATTCTTATGACGATGTCACTGATATAAATAATAAAAGAACGGGTCCCAGAACTGATCCCTGAAGGACGCCGCTAGGTACACTTCTCCAGTTTTACGCTTTGCCGTTAATCCTTTCGCATTATGCCCTGTTGGGCAAATCTCAACCTCTCGCTGGCTGATGATGGAGATAGCGTCTTTCAAATCTCACCCGCTTCCTGGCCGAAGATGCAGGTTGTGTCGTCCAAAATGGGGTTTTGTATTTTTGGGTTTATAAAGCTGTAGCTCGCTGTGTTTTAGATGGGTGGGGATGAGGGTCTAGGAAATGCCAGACTCTTAGCGACGCAACCTACTCGTATCATTGTTAAATATCTTACAACTAGGAACATGATATTCTTCGAGAAAATCTCTACAAGGACTCAGTAATTGCTACAGCCTCAAATTTTTGGTCAAGGACAATACTTAATAGTTCTTCAAATTTAAATCTTAAACTTCGAGCGTTAATATAAAATACATTGATAAAATTCAGGACGACTGTAAACTTCTGGATTGTTATTACCAGTTTATAGATAGTAAGTAGGCTATATTCCTGGATGATGAGCCTCCAATTGCATACAGTATTTGGAATCTCATATTCTCATACCAGACTACTCGCAATTTGGAAACTGATAAAAATATTCTATAAATATACGTACCTAATTCGAAGGTACAGTTTTGGTTAAAAAGACTGTCTATAAAAAACAAATTCTGTAAAGCATAAAAAGATTGCTGATCAGTAATGATTTTTTTTTTTGACATTTCATTACTGTCAGGAAAAATAACAAAATATCCAATATCCAAATAAAAACAGAAAATCTTCAGTTAGTAACTTTTATGCTTTTTAATAATTTTTTGTTTCTTTAGACGAAATTATTTCAGAAAATGAATAAATTTATTGAAAAACATTTGTGTATTTTAAAAATAAATTTAGTTTTTTAAATTCAAGTTAATAAAAATGTAAATTTTATTTAATAGTGATGGATTTACGTTTAAATTAACGTATTTATTTTTTACTCCAGTCAGATCGTTATTAACACATTTATTATTATGTAAAATAGTATCGAGACAGGTCATAAAAGGCATTGGTAATGAAGTTTATTTTATGCAGCTTCCAAGGGCAGTTGGTCAGTTCGTCATTCTCTCTGGAATGGGATTTTATGAGGTATACGAGTATATATACCGCGTAACCTCGTAGCAGTTCCGTGCGTCTGCCTCTCTTCACACGAAGGTCAAGCTCTTGGCCCCGCCTCTAGGCCTGGCTTGGTGGAGAAGCGAGTTATTTCTTGCGCTCTCCATCGCACATAGCCAGGTACATCCGGCTCATCTGGTACCCTCCTGAGCCAGCTATCTAGTCTTCTTTGAAGACTTCAACTTTGACCCCTGTAACGTTTCGGAGGTCCTTTGGAAGCTGGTTAAAAAGTCTTGGCCCCGTGATAACTAAGCTATTTTCCTTGAGTGTTGAAGGGGTCACTTGTCGGGACTTTAATTTGGGAACACTAAACATTCTGCCTTCCCTATTTTCAAGTGTTTTCTGGATGGTAATTGGGTTTAGTTTGAGGTTTGGTACCAGTTTTTCGATCATTTTCCATATGTACATTATGATGTGCCTCTCTCTTCTTCTTTCCGAGAAGAGAGAGGTACAGGGACGTAGACAGAGAGTTACAGTGGCCAAGGATCTTTAACACGGACATGTTTAATTCTGTAATACATTTATGAATGTGTTTTTACTCATTTACACGCTTTTAATATGTATATATATATATATATATATATATATATATATATATTAGGGTGTGACAGTTGCCCCAACTTTGTCCTACAATGCTGTGCAAAATTTTGGTGTTGCATATTGACATAAAAAATAGCCACGTGAAATTTTTTGAAGATTCATGCATATTCGAGTGAGCACCAGCAATTTGAAAAATAGCGATTTTGCTTATACGGCATACGCGCCTATATATGAGATTACACAACCATCATAAGGGATATTAACACAAATCATTTGCCTGTCTTAATTAAAAGCTGTTATCACTAACACAAAAAAGTTAATCATTCTTATTCTCTCATGGTACATTAAAGGGTTTTATCATATATTCACAAGGTATTATTTCTCTAGAGCAAGAAACCATGATTTCTGTTCGGAAACAGATGATCGTTTGCGCTGATTAGGAACGCGGAGTCTGTCATTTTCAACTACTTGAAGGACTTCTTGAAAGCGCTCCTCATCCCTGGCAACATTAAGAAAGTCATGGCAAAGTTTTACACCACGCTCTGCAGCCTCATTGACGACCTGAAGCTTGTCCACAACCCGTTTCATGTTCAGGTAGTCGTCATGATCCGCCCATTCACTGGCTGGACTGTGGAGAAACTGATAGGGCATGCCTAAAATGGTGAAGAACCGGCTTGAGTCAGGCCCAATTAGGTCCACCAGGGCAGTGCCACTTTCTGGAACAGGGGGAAGATATGGCTTTCCATAGCCCCCATGATTGAGCCCCACTCTCTTAGTAACTTCAGTGCCTTCATGGCAAAGAAGGGCCTTCCTCATCTCCTCTTTTGTCCTTTCTTGTACTTGGGACGAGAACAAAGCCAGTGGGGCCAACTCCTCAGTTAGGTACCAAGTGTGTCTACCGAGTGCCACACGTGCTTTGTCAACTATTGTGGCGTCATATGGGGCAAATTCAGCCAAGGTTTCGACCAAATTCAAGTCATTCAGTGGCGCACTTGCTGGAACGGGGCAAACAATCCACCATGGGACATAAACAGTGATTGTGAACACAGCAAACCGTTCTAACTTGCTGATTTGACTTTTAGTCAAAACCTCGGCTTTGGGAAACTGCTCTTTGATCTGGCCTGACAAAAGAACAATCTTGAGGGTATAGAGCAGTTTAGCCATCCACCTTGCTTTGTGAAGTGCGCCGGGGTAGACCATTGTGAAGTTCACTGGCTCGGATCCTTTAGTTACAAGCAGCAGACAAAGCTCTACCAGCTCCTTGTAGTCGCCACGTGTAAATGGTTGGGCTAGAGATTCACGGAAGAAGTCAGCCATCTCCTGCTGGCGCTCCTCAAATACTCCAGGCATTGCGGGGTAGTAGTATTTCTTTTTTTCATTGTACGCCAGTTGAGAGAAATGGTTCTTGAACCTAGAAATGCAATTATTGGGATTATTGTATTTCGTACTAATCTATAATATTGTTTTAGGGGTATTAAGATTGATATGATCGATCATTTGCTTGGTGTTAGTATATCTTATAAGTCTAATAAAAGAAATTCCACTAAATTTGTTCATTAGATAATAATATTCCTTGTTATTTTGTAAAGCTTATGACTCACCTCTGGAAAACCATTATGTTTGGACTTGAAGAGCCCTCCACTTTCAAGCAATCCCAGCAAACACCTAGGATGACTTCGCCCACATGCCTGCGACAGGCGCACCAGAATACGGCACGCTCTAATTCCTTTTGGAGGGAGACGCAAGCAGCTGTTTTTTGTCCTGAAAAAAAAAATGTAATTGTAGTTTAAGGCCACCATTTCAGGCACGTGCTTTTTGCAGATTTCTGTTAAATCATTCACTGTATTTTGGGATTAATGTCGTGTCGAAAACCATACCAACGACATTCTGTTCACACTTCCAATCGACCAGAAGTTGTTTGGTTGCTGTTGATATCAAGTCTCCTTGAACCAGGCCAGCTTTTTGAGTCAAATGCGGAAGAGGTGGGACTCCAAGAAGCTTTGTGCCATTGACACCAGACACAAGAATGGGCAGGCGGTCATCAGTGCCTTTGGAATCCAGCGTGTCCAAAAGTTTACCATCCCAGTGCACCAGTACTTTGTCTGATGGTTGCCATTCATCCATGATTTTTAAACTTATTTCTGACACGATGGAAGCTCGGTATCGGTGGGCCGTCCTTGCATTTAGACTCAGCTTTGATGTATCTCCACCACATGCAGATACAAGGGAGTACACAATTGCACTCAGCTGGGTTGGCGAGATGTTGTTTCGAACACTGCATGAAACAAGTTCTGCCGACTTCAGAATATCATGGGCACAAAAATTGAAACTCCCTCTTTCACTGTTCTCCGATGTTTTCTCTTTGGTTCAGCAGTGCTGGCCTCATCAATGTCATCGTCCTCATCAGAGCTAATAGGTGAATCAATATCAGCCTGTACATTCTCAGCATGATCACATTGCTCTCTCTCTTGTCGCTTCTCTTCACGCATCTGCCTTTTCTGTCGCTTCTGAACCTTTTCTGTGAGTACTTTGTTTACCCCAGAGTAGGTAGCTACTCTGTCACTTAGCATGCTTTTCATAAAGAGTATGTCAGTATCGATGGCATCTTGTTCGGCCTGAGTTTTCCCCTTTTTCGCAGCCGCCATGTCTTTCAACACTGTGTTCTTATAAAATTTCATCGTCAGGCTCAATTCTGATTTAAACTTCATAATTCCAGGAACATCAGCCCGTCTTCTATCCTCATTCTTTTTCATAAGCATCATGTAGTCTTTGTCATAGTAAGTTTTAATCACTCGGCCAATATTGTTCCTGCCTGTAATGGTCGGGACATTCGCCTTCTGGTAATGCAAAAGCACATTGTCAATGGTGGCAGATAAAGCCTGGTCCCAATGCATATCCCGAAGGTTTGCTAACAGACATAGTAAGACCTGCCTATTAGTTGGCAGTTTGCAGCCCTTTATTTCCTTTCTTCTTCTCGGGGTACGGTGCCCAATAACATTCTGACATACTCATCATCTTGCCGTGTATCCATGATTAAATTCTCTATTCACAACATCAAATCACTGTCAAGGGAAAAGAAAAGAGCATCATTAAAATTAAATGCAATAAAATAATACGTGGAAAATTTGTGGGTCAGCGTTCCAGACCCGGAAATGAAAATCTGATAAAATGTGCTATTTTCACACTTATTTATGAAGTTCATAAGCTGAAATAGCAATACTTGCTGGTACGACGGTGCTAGCTCAAACATGCACCGATCTCCAAGAAAATTTACATATATATATATATATACACCGGATGATTATAAATGATCTTCCCGATTTTAAATATTTATTATGAAAAAACTAACAAAGCTACAGCGTAAAGCAAAATATACAAATCAAGAAGCACTCTAAAAGGTTTATTTACAAGCTAATGAAGTTCAATATGTGCTCCTTTTGTGGCTCCTTTTGAGGTTACAACATTTTTTTATGAAAAATTGCCTGATCGTTGGATCGGGCGTGGAGGGCCCAGACCTTGGCCGGCTCGGTCGCCCGATCTAACCCCTCTTGACTTTTGTGGCTATGTCAAAAATGAAGTTTTTGCTCCACCAGTAGCAACAACGCTGGAAAATTTGAAGGAAAGGACACGTAAGGTTGTTAGAAAAGTTCAGTATGATATGCTACAAAATGTATTTCAGGGAAACAGAATACCGCTTTGATGTCTCCAGAGCCACAAAAGGAGCTCATATTGAACTTCAATAGCTTGTAAATAAAAGGTTTTGAGTTCTTTTTTATTTGTATATCTTGCTTTTCGTTGTAGCTTTGTTAGTTTTTTCATAATAAGTGTTTAAAATCGGGAAGATTATTTGTAATTACACGATATATATATATATATATATATATATATATATATAGGGGGAAACCGGGACACAGTGGGACATGGGGCACAGTGGAACACTCAAATTTTCCAGTTGCAGTTGGCAGCCCTGTGCGACGTGCCTCTAGGGGTAACAGGTGGAACTATCGAGTAAAACACTCACGGACAGTAGGTCTAGCCTACGTCAGTGTGAAGATTTTTTTCGAAGCATTGTCATTTTTAGGTAAGTAAAGTAAAAATTCATGATTGATTTACATTTGTTATATCTGACCTGTTATTGGGGTTAAGTAAATTTATAGTTGTTGTGAGTACAACCCATTTATTATTATATATCAAATATTTGTCGGTTCTCTGATATCACTATAAGTTCATAGATGCCACCTTATTTTGAAACTTTGACGACGGGGCATAGTGGGACAGTGTCCCACTGTAACCCACTGTTTATATATATATATATATATATATATATATATATATATATACACACAGTGTGTATATATACTGTGTGTATATGTATATATATATATATATACACAGAGTAAACCCTCGTCCAACGAGGGGGTTAGGTTCCTTGAGAACGGCGCGTTAGGTAAATCCGCGTTGGACAAACTTAATACCTTATGTGATAAATGGGGATACGTGAACGCGGCCGCGTAAAGTCTCCCATTAATACTTAGATATGTAGATTTTTTATTCACACACAAATGAGTTGCCCTACCTATATTGTGTATGAAATACGAACATAATAAAATCATAAACATAATGATATTTACATATGATAAATAAAAATATATTAAATCAAAATAGCACGCATCTTTTCTTCACTCTTTCGGATGGTGCGTATGGTAGAATCATTCACGTGATACTCGCAGCCAAGTGATGTTATGCTCATACCACCACGCAACATTTTTAGAATCTTTATTTTCTCGGCCCATGTCATAACCTTACGACTTTCCTTCGCTTCACTATCACCTGCAGATGCTTTACGTTTTGGTGCCATACTACTGACTAAGAAGGATAATAGCAAATCAACGGCAAAATACGACAAAAAATCCAACACAACTTCACTGAACTTAACGCGGTAGCGGGACTGAGAAAAGGGGGGGGGGTGACGCGAGAGGGAGGGAGATGCGGGATTGTTGGAGAGTGTAGGAGAAAACACTATAGCACGCATTGGCACGCGTGTTTGGCGGACCGTGTATAATCAAATTTTCCGCTTTCGGCAAATAATTGTTCGCATTTATTTTTCCGTGTATAAGCAAATTCACGCTGGACAAACACGCAATGGACGAGGTTTACTGTATATATATACATATATACAGGAGTATACTTATAGAATTACAAAATAGGCCTAATAGAGATAAATGAAAGTATTCACACATTGGCTAACTAATTATTTTATTTTCAGAACCACTAAAACGGTGAGAAATAGAAAAAGAAATTAGGATGGTGACGGAAGAAACAATGAGAGAGGCAGTGAACATGGTCTTGAATGGATGAAGCATCAGTAGAGCGGCAGAAGCGAAGAATATCCCTCGGAATACACTCTTCAGGTAGGTCTATATGATTGTTCTATTACTGTAGAGTGTAGATCCTATAACAATAAGATAATTTCCTAGATGCGTCTAAGTCATTAATAAAACATTTCCTACATGATTATCCTCTTTCTCACACTTTACAGAGACATTCAGAAAATCAAGAACTCTACTATGAGCCAAGTTGTTCGAATGACACCCAACTATACCTTCCGGTTGATTTTCCTTCCTGAAGAAGAGAAAATACTCATAGAGTACCTAATTAATTGCTAAAAAATTAATTATCGACTTTTACCAAAAGGCACACCAATATTGGCATATGAAAAGACAGTTCGAAACCATAAACAGAACATTCCTCTCTCATGAAATAAATCAAAACAAGCGTGGGAAGATTGGCAATTAACATTGGTTACTATTGTCCTACTGTGCCCCTGATGCTGTCCCAGTGTGCCCCAGCCCGGGGCACACTGGAAAACTTTTTAGTTTCACTTTCAAATGCATTTTATTGATAAAACAAATTTGAATTCGCGAAGGATCTTATGTTATTTTGTTGTTTTTATTTCAGAGGATTCGATCCATAAACAACTTCGTGAAAGGAAATCATTTTTTTTTCGTTCCACTCTATATATATATATATATATATATATATATATATATATATATATATATATATATAATAAATATACACAGTCTATATATGTGTGTATATATATATATATATATATATATATATAATCCTTGTGTTCTTATGTATATTTATATTCATATATTCATTTTGACATAGAGTCCAAAGTCGCATAACGCTGACACGAGTTTGGATAAAATTTTTGATTTGCTTTCTATTTTATTTCCGTTGTATAATTGGTGAATTATTTCTTTTTAAATTACTTAATCATTTTTTTAGATTTAGCTTAATAATGCAATCTTTTTAAATTCTGCAATGTTCATTTCCTGTATACATTCTCTCTTCGTTGTAAAAGCTGAAGTTATGTCCTGCTTAATTTTAAATCTTAAGCTTTTAATTTTTGCTCATGTGCCTGTTTAATTGTAATTCATAATAAAAGTCATATTTCAATTTCCATTTTTAGTTAACTCGGCAGATCATAATAACAGATAGTTACCAAACCAACGCGCGGTGACAATATTTTAGATTTGGTGGTGACGAACGGCGAGAATATAGTCGAAGGTTTAGAAGTAGGCGAGCGTTTAGGATGTAGTGATCATCAAATTCTTAGGTTTAAGTTATCGATAGGAAACACTAAGGATAGTAACGTAATAGAAGTCCCTGATTTCGTATGGGTAATTTTGATAGTTTTGCGGATAGGATGAGAGTAGTGGAATGGGATAACTTATTTATGGGTAATGACACAAATTTGCATGGGGTGGCGTTTAAAGAAAGTTTTAGGAATATTGAAAGGGAGTTTATTCCTCGTAGGCCCAAGCTCGCTAGAAATCATGGTAGGCCCAAGTAGTGAACTAGGGAAATAGGCGAGTTCATAAACGAGCGTAATAGAGAGTATAGACTTAATAAGCGCAATGGCACGGCATCTAACTTTAATAGATATATCGAGCTTAGACGTCAGGTTAAAAGATCAGTTAGGAATGCCAAGCGTAATTTAGAGATACTTACAGCTGCGGATAGTAAACATAATCCAAAAAAGTTTTTTGAATACGTCAATAATCGTAAGCCGATAAAAGATAACATAGGCCCTCTAGTGGATGTTAATGGCGCTTTGGCTTCTGACGCTCAGGCGATGGCGGGTATTTTCAATAACTTTTTTGCGACAGTTTTTACCGTAGAAGACGTAAATAATGTCCCCGACGTGGACGATATCGTTCCATTTTGTAGCGAGACTATTTTGGATGAAATAACTGTTTACGAGGCTGAGATTGCGCATTATATCGGTAGGCTAAAAGTTAGCAAGGCTCCAGGCTGACGCTTTTTATCCCAGACATTTGAAAGATTTGAAAGACGTTATCGTAGGCCCCTTAACGAAGATTTTTAATCAGTCACTCGAAACGGGGATTATTCCTGAAGACTTCAAATTAGCTAACGTCACGCCCATTTTTAAAAAAGGCGACCGCACGGTACCTAGTAATTATAGGCCCATTAGCTTAACGTCAATTGTAGGTAAACTTTTGGAATCCGTAATTAGGGATCGTATCATCGATTACTTAGAAAGTAGAGATTTGATTAATAGTAGTCAGCATGGATTTCGACGCCATAGATCTTCTTTAACTAATTTGCTAGAATTTTATAACGAAATAGTGCGCGAATACGATAGGCATAGAGCGGCTGACGTTATTTATTTAGATTTTAAAAAGGCGTTCGATACAGTTCCGCATAGGAGATTAATTGCCAAGGTCAAAGCGCACGGTATACGCGGTCAGGTAGCTAACTGGTTAGAAGAATGGCTTCGTGCTAGGAGGCAGAGGGTGGTAGTTAATGGTAGTTAATCGGGTGGTTCGATGTAGGTAGCGGTGTCCCACAGGGTTCAGTGTTAGGCCCATTGCTATTCGTAATTTACATTAACGACATAGATGTAGGATTGACTAGTAACGTGTCAAAATTCGCGGACGATACTAAAATAGGCGGTAAGGTTGTTAACGAGGACGATTGAAATAGGCTCCAAGACGATGTAAATAGGATTATGGAGTGGACGGATAAGTGGCAGATGCAATTTAACGTAGACAAATGTAAAGTTTTGCATGTAGGTTCTCGTAACAATAATTACACGTACACGATGGATGATAGGGAGTTGGCGAGCGTTGACGAGGAAGTAGATTTAGGCGTACGCGTATCTAAAGATTTAAAGGTTAGGAACCAGTGCCTGGAGTCTTGCGCAAAAGCTAATAGGATGTTAGGCTTCATAGCGCGTAATTTCGAATTTAAATCGAAGGATATTATATTGCCCCTTTACAAGTCCCTAGTCAGGTCTCATTTAGAATATGTCGTTCAGTTTGGTGCCCGTACTTGCGTGAGAATATTGATAGGTTAGAAAGGGTTCAGCGTCGTGCCACGAAACTAATTCCGTCATTGCGCAACAAGCCTTATGAAGATAGAATTAAAGAGTTAGACCTGTATTCACTCGAAACTAGGAGATTAAGGGGGGAGCTTATTGAATTTTTCAAAATCGTTAATAACATCGATAACGTAAATTTTGACAAATTGTTCACTTTCGATAATAGTAATACTCGTAATAACGGATTTAAGTTGCGTGGCAGACGTTTCATTACTAATATCGCTAAAAACATCTTTACGTTTAAAGTAATTGATAAATGGAATAATCTTCCCGCGCCCGTCGTGAACTCTACCAGCGTTAATGTGTTTAAGAACTGTCTTGACAGACATTTTAAAAATATTAACGTTGTTTAAAATTAAAAAAACAATTAGCAACAGGAGCTCTGGTGGTGGTCGTCGAGGATGAGTCTGTTGACGATAAATGCCAGCTTGTGAAAATGCCAGCGTGTGATGCCAGTAATAAAATTATTAAAAAAAAAAAAATTAGACTAACACGAACGTAGATGTAGCTCGTAGCGTAAACTAACCCACTTTTTGTTTAACTTCACCTACTTTTTTTTTCCTTATCCTCCTTACTTTGCATGTCTGTAACTCTCTTTTCTTGCATGTTTGTAGTTTGCATGGTATGACAGTGAGTTAAGACTGTGTTTGCATGGTTTGTAAGCGTTCTTATTCTCCGACTATTTTTCTGACTTGTCGGCAGTGGCCGGCGGATGATGATGGTGAGTCTTTTTTCTCTTTTTCTGAATGAATGTTAACCCACGAGTGATAGGTGTTCCTCCTTACTTAACCCCTTATTCTCTTCTCTTCTCTTAACCCCCTACTCTTTCCTTTCTCTCGGGCTAACCTTAGAGTGGATCTTAGGGTCTTTGTTAGCCTTAGCTTCTGTAGATCTGTAGATCTGTAGATCAGATCTGTCAAACATGCGGTTTAAAATAAAAAGACTTCCTCTTCAAATATCTTGCTTCTCAGTCTAGACATTGCTACAGCTAAAATATTTACCTTGTTTTTAAAATATTTTGCAAAGTAAATCAGCCTATTGAGACAGATCAGCATTAAATAATAATGATGTCAGTAAAAATTTCAGTATATAAACCCACAAAATTTCTCCAATGTTCATTCTCTTTTTAACTGATCTGACTTAGAGGCTGAGCATTACCTGTAACATTTTAGCAGTAAACCACAGTAAGACAATATCTTTGTCTTCTCCTTCGAGCCTTGCTCTCTTCAGAGCACGTAGTCTTAAATAGAGAAAAATAATTTCCCAATACGTTATAAGAAGAATCGGGGAACCTTCAGAGAATTTAGTCAGCCTCGCAGAATCCTCCAATCCACTACAAGAAGAAATCGGAGTAGTATAAGAGAAACTTCTGCGATTCCCTATACGGTGCCAAATATCCACAGTAACAAATCCGTTGCTGCCACCTAACCAGAACCCCCGTCAACTTCTGAACCGCCCAAGGCCATAGACGGAGGGGTTAACATATATATATATATATATTAGGGTGGCCCTTATTTTGACATTTTGGAAAGTTCTACCTCTGACCTTCTCAGGTAGTTCCATTTTGGTAAAAACTATGATGATTCAAATATGAGCCACATTGAATAATATTTAAGGGTGGCTCAAGGGCTTCAAAGTTTGCCCCTTATTTGTGACCTCGATGACCTGTTTCTTTCTTTGCTTATAGGTTTTATGCATGATGGGAAAGCGCTCCCACGATTTTCTGGTTAGCCCCGCGGACGGGATCGAAGAAAGTAAACTCCCTTCGGGGAAGCAAGTTCTTGGCCACTTCTTGCAGCGCCATATTGTTCTCAAAGAAGAAATCCGAACAGCAACAACTCGGACCATCGAGCGAGTCGAAGAGTTCTGATCTCGCGCCAGAATCCCAGCCAAACATAGCTAGGATTCGATCAAAAAGCTTGAGCAACTCTTCTTCGAGTGGAAGGGGCTGAATAATAAAAGCCGTCGGGCCCACACCCAACAAGCTAATGAAGCCACGTTCTCAGCCAAAGTCGAGGAACTTTTTGATGTAGCACACGCTTATGCCATGGAGCCCATCAAGAATAAAGAAGACAAGCTTTTCCTTGAATCTGAGCGGAAGAAGGGACGACCTGGCTCCCTGGGGGGAGTTGACAAGGTGCTGCTCCAACAACAGCAGAAGCAGAAGGAGAAGGAAGAAAAACTGATGAGGAGACGTCATCGATCACAACTTGACAAAGAAGCCTTGTTGGGAAAAACGGAGCTGGAGAGCAGCACTGACTCAGAAGATCTGTATCAAGAACCAGGTCCCAGCACAAGTAGTGCGGGTAGTGCCTCTCCGCCAAGAAAACGAGGACGCAAACCTGTCATTTCACCCCAACTGGCCGCTATGCTTGATCGAAATGGTTTAAGTGACAGAGCTACTATGATGATCATCTTCGAGGCTTCCAGAACCCTTGGACAAGACCCACAAGAGCTTGCTCTGAACAGGCCGACCATCCAACGTCGACGTCAACAACACCGAGAAGCAGCCGCTGCCAGCATCAAAGAGGCGTTCAAACCAGACACATCCCTTACAGTCCACTGGGATAGCAAGCTCATGCCTGATCTCACAGGGAATATGAAGGTGGATAGGCTGGCTATTCTAGTCTCGACAATGGGAGAGAGAAGGAGGAAGAAGGAGAGGACGACCCACCAAACGGGCGTTCGTGGATCTGGCGACGGTGGAACAAAAAACGCTCGCCAGTTTTGTGTCAAAGGAAAGCAGAAAACTGTTCGCGACGCTAGGCATGCCGGATACATTCCTGAACGAAGACCCAGGTACATGGAATGACAGGGATGACTTCAAGGCTGCCCAGGCAATCGTCCGCTCTTTAGCAACGACCAACGACCATGCAGAGCGAGGCGTTGCCCTGATACAAGAAGCGACGCGGTCAGGGCGATTTCGAAATGAAGAGCAGCTGCAATATGCCCTTCAAGTTATCGAGCAGAGCCGGGCAAACTTTCCTGACGCGAAGAAATTAATGCTGCTGATGAAATCGTGATGTGCTCTGTTATAACCAAGTGTCCCTTCTACACTGTTTTGAAATTATGTAATTACATTTTTGTACAATGATCTTTCTTTATATAATGCAATAAAAGGAGTCATGGAACAAATATACTTAATTTCCTAGGCAAAATAACTTGAACGGCCAACACACTTGGCCTATATCTGGAGGGGTGCTAGAATGTACAAATTTTGACGGCTTTGAGCCACCTCTAAATATTAACATCTTCTGTTCAAATTTCAAATAGGCTACTTTTTCATAAAAAGGAACCATTTGGCCGGGTCAGACGTAACATTGCTCTATTCTGAGATTTCACCATATGGATAAGAGCCACCCTAATATATATATATATATTTATTTAAATTTTATGAGATAAATAGTTTAAGTGATAGATTTTGTGCATTTAAAGAAGGGCTAAAATTTGTAATATATAAAGACTAATTTTCTTCTCAAATTAATGTGAATGGAATGACAAAATAGAAAACTGGTCAGCATTTATTATGTGGTCAGACGAAAGTTCCGGATAGCTGGGGATCCAGGGTTAGGTAAGGGGTGTCCTGTTCTTATTTTTTTGTTTGAGTTGCAGGCCAGTTTGACCCACTTAGCAGGCGTTACATTCAGTTGGGGGAAGTTCATCCGGGGTAGTGAGTCTCTTCCGTTATAGTTCAGGACCTAAGGAGTTTGAAAACTTACACTGCCCTTGTTAAGGTGACGAACTCCTTAAAACTTGACTTGTACGGTTCGGAACAGAAAATACTATGAAAAATGGAAAGAACTCAAGTACCCCGCACGACCTCAATTTTTTTTTTTTTATTTCTTTATGCAGGAAGGAGGAACCAAGGGGCCAATGCCCGCAGAAACATCCGCCCCCACCTTATATAAAGAGAAGAGAGCCAGAAACAAAAAATGTTACTTTTAAAATTTATTTTTAAATTTTGAAAAAATTGTGTAGTGCATGTATGTGTAGTGAGGAATAGAGGGAGAACGGTGTTTTGAGAGCATGTTGAACTTCTCACAGAGTACATGGCACACGGAAAAGATCAGCAAAGGCACACGGAAAAGATCCATGGCACACGGAAAAGATCAGCAAAGGAGGACAGTGGCAGGAGAAACCGAAATTCTCCGCAGAGTACTTCCCTGGGTCACTGGTGTCTACAGTCTCCTCCGCTTTGAGAAAGAGATTGTAGACACCATTCAACGAATTAGATCTACTGTGTGGTTATATATATATATATATATATATATTTAGTGGTGGAACGGATATCCGCATCCGCATCATTTTTAACATCCGCATCCGCACTTCTGACTGCGGATGTTATGCGGATATTACCTCTAATAAATTATGCAATTTACAATTAAATTAGCTTATAAAGTAGCTTACAAGGCCCAGTCATGCACATTTCATGTAAAGAATTAATTATTAATGAACAAACAAATATATAAACCTCAAAATATAAATACCTGGTAACACAGAAAATTGAATGAAACTTGCTTCATTGAATTTTCTGTGGCTGAAATTCTTGAGAAAGTTATTATTTTTATTATAATGAAAACATTAATATTAATTTTAATTCTTATGCATTGCGTGCCATGATAGTAATATCATGAAATTTGAAAAATTATGTCATATATTCATAATTTTATATTATATTGATAGATTAACTAAATATCCGCATCCGCGGATATTGAAATTAAAGATCCGCATCCGCATCCGCAGATGTTTAAAAACTGACATCCGGTCCACCACTATATATATATATATATATATATATATATATATATATATATATATATATATATATATATATAGAGGGTGTCCCATAAGTCCGGCATCATAGGAGAAATTCATATTTTTCTATTTCTACAAACCATAATTCATATTTTTCTCTTTCTACAGGCCATAATGTCTGTGAGCAAGGAAGAACTTTACCGCCTTTTAGTATCGTCCGCGAATTTTGAGACGTTATTCGTCAAGCCTACATCTATGTCGTTAATGTAGATTACGAATAGCAATGGGCCTAACACTGAACCCTGAGGGACACCGCTACTTACATCCAACCACTCCGATTCCCTACCATTAACAACGACCCTCTGTTTCCTGGCACGAAGCCATTCCTCTAACCAGTTAACTACCTGACTGCGTATACCGTGCGCTTTAACCTTTGCAATTAATCTTCTCTGCGGAACTGTATCGAACGCCTTTTTAAAGTCTAAATAAATAACGTGAGCCGCTCTATGCCTATCGTATTCGCGCACAATTTCGTTATAAAACTCTAACAAATAGTTAAACATGATCTATGGCGTCGAAACCCATGCTGACTACTATTAATCAATCGCGACTTTCTAAGTGGTCGACAATTGACGTTAAGCTAATAAGCCTATAATTGCTAGCTACTGTGTGGTTGTCTTTTTTAAAATGTGTGTAACGTTAGCTAATTTGAAATCTTCACGAATAATCCCCGTTTCCAGTGACATATTAAGAATTTTTGTTAAGGGGCCTACGATAACATCTTTCAAATCTTTCAACTGTCTAGGATAAAGCGCGTCATGGCCTGGAGCCTTGCTAACTTTTAGCTTATCGATATAATGCGCAATCTCACCCTCGTAAACGGTTATTTCATTCAAAATAGTCTCACTACTAAATGGAACGATAGCGTCCACGACGGGGACATTATTTACGTCTTCTACGGCAAAAACTGTCGCAAAAAAGTTGTTAAAAATACCCGCCATTGCCTGAGCGTCGGAAGCCAAAGCACCGTTAGCGTCCACTAGAGGGCCTATGTTATATTTTATCGGCTTACGATTATTGACGTAGTCAAAAAACTTTTTCGGATTATGTTTACTATCCGCAGCAACAAGTATCTTAAAATATATCTATTAAAGTTAGCTACCGTGCCATTGCGCTTCTTAAGTCTATAAGCTCTGCTACGCTTGTTTATGAACTCACCTATTTCCCTCGTCCACCACTTGGGTCTACCATGATTACTGGCGCGCTTGGGTCGACGCGGAATAAACTCCCTTTCGATATTCAAAAGACTTTCTTTAAACGCCTCCCAATAAAAATTTGCGTCATTACCCATAAATAAATTATTCCAGTCCACTACTCTCATCCTATCCGCAAAACTATCAAAATTAGCCCTACTAAAAACAGGAACTTCTATTACGTTACTATCCTTACTGTTTTCTATCAATAGCTTAAACCTAATAATTTGGTGACACTACATCCCAAACTCTCACCTACTTCCAAACCTTCGACTATATTTTCATCGTTCGTCATCACCACGTCTAAAATATTGTCACCACGCGTTGGTTCGGTAACCATCTGTCGTAAAAAAATATCTTCCATGAACCCAATCAGTCTCGAACCCAATCAGTCTCAAACCCTCATCATTACCAGTAAAAGTCTCGTAATTAACGTTAGGGAAGTTAAAGTCTCCAACAACTATACTATCCCGATTATTAATAAAGTTACTAAGAAGTGTGTAAAATCTAGTATCGGTATCGAGGGGATGAACGGGATAGATTGACAGATTGAGGTTTTTGTGGTTCGGAACCCACATAAAATTATAGTTCCCCTCCGCCACCACGGAGGACATGCACAATATACAATTACAAACACGGTTAGGTAGACCAGCCATGAGTGGATCCTAGGGCTTTGTTGGTCTGAAACATTATAACATAATAACATTATTATATATATAATCTCAACTTTCTGTGTTTAATTTGTATGCAGAGTTACAGTAATCTAATTTAGGTTTTCATCTATCCATCTCTTATTATATATTATATATATATTATATATATATATATATATATATATATATATATATTATATATATATATATATATATATATATATATATATATAATATAAACTCAAGAATTCTTTTTGTCCGTTATACTTGAAACTGAGAAACTGTTATTAAATGGATGGTTGTTGCTTTCGCACTTTTCCCATCGACTCGTGCCTTAAAATGGGACACGGAGCTGCCAACATATATGACGTAACAGCCACAATTAAAAGTGTAATCTAGGTTGGAAAGTGGTCAATATGAAAGGATGCTCGAATTACAAGAAAGTGTCATCCACGTATCTACTCGTACGGTAGAAAATTGGTTTGAAGGAGGTCGGGCAATCACCAAGCTCATGAGTTTCATAAAAACAAAAGAGGGTACTTGCAAAAGTTGAGCCCAAAGGAAAACTCATAGCTACTCAATCTATCTGTTTATAGAAAGTTTATTAAACATGAAGATAGTGTCTTTTATGGGTAAGATGAGTAAAGAATTAAAATCGTTTTTATTGAATTGGTCCACTTCGGAATCGACATTTGGAAATACTGTAAAGTATTCAAACAGATATCAATGGTTTGTTGTAGCGGAACATTCGTAAACAAGGATTCTACACCGAAACTGGCCAAAAGTAGTTTATGAGCATTAAGAAATTTTGTAATCTCTTGAACAAAGGTAAAAGAATTTAAAGTGTTAAATTATTAATTGTAGCTTTAGAAAGAAAAGGGAAAAAACTTACTCCAGTAAAGACAGCCAAGATATGGCGGATAGAGACATTAAGTTTATGTAATTTAGGTAAACCATACATAATAGCAGGAACCGAACCAGAAGTGTACAGTGTATTTATTGTATGTGCCCTTGTTAATAACAGTATTTTTAAGGCACTGGTCGATCAGAATCGTGGCATTAGCAAGACTTTGGACTGCTTTTAATGAATCCTGTCCCCACTCATTGAGAAAAATAGTCCTGCTGTTGAAATCAATAATCCCTAGTTGGCCAAAGGTCTAAACACATTCATTAAATAAAAACAAAATTTAAAAATGTAAAGAAAGGCTTACTCCCAAAAGAAATATGCACTTACTATCGAAACAAACTAAACTCATTAATATTTAGAGGAAGAGCTAATTACTATAAATATAAATAAGAAGAATACAAGGGCGATCCCTAGAATACTGGAACCTCATTAATAAAGCGATTAATAAAAAACAAACACAACCCTCTATCCCGAAAATCTCTTAATTACTAGTGAATCCATTACAGACAAAATAACTATTTTAAACATCTCCAACGAATTTTTCACCGAGGTTTGAACAAAACTCACCTCTAACATCCCACCCACGCCACAGACTCGCGATATGTACCTAGGACCCTCCTGTGCTTCATACACTCTTCCTTCCTATCTTCTGCAACGACATAAGATTTAATGACAGCTGTAAAACAATTGAAAATAAAATTTGTACGCTGGACGCAATCCCAAATAAAGTCTACAAAGAATGTGGGTACTTAATTGCGCCCAAAATCCCAAAGTTCATAAACTTCATGAACTGTCTAAAAAAGGTTTACAAACCAGGAGCTAAACCGCTCCTTTCAAACTGTGAACCCATCTCCGTCCTTCCAACCGTTAGTAAACTATACGAGAGTAATAAATAATCAAATAATAAAATTTATATTAAAACAACAGAATAATACACAATAAAAAATTTAGCTTTCTACTAAAATACACGACCAACGACGCAATAACTACTATATTAGAAGAACTTTATAGCAATCTAAACGACCAAAAACCATTGCTAATCATCCTACTTTGCCTAGCTAAAGCCTTTGACACAGTACTTCATAACAATTTCTTAAAACATCTGAAGAGGTTCCACTCATCTTTTACCAACAGGGTACAATTTATAACACAAAACTCTCTTACATCACAAACAAGACACATATCCCATGGATTGGTTCAAGGGAGCATTCTGGCACCTATTGTTTTCCTCTTTTATATAAATGACTACCACCGATTACAAAATAATTCGTCCTGTCACCAGTATTTTAGGTGATACTTCAGTCGTAACTTCTAACAATGATTTATTCACATTCATGACAGCTTCCAACAATCAACTCCAAAGAATATATTACAGTATATATGGCTTAACGCCAACAAACTATCCCTAAATAAATACATATAAAAAAATCTTATATTATCATCACAAAAAAGAAAAAGTTGCCCCATCTAAACCAAGCATAAATTTAGACCCTGTTCATCGAGTACAATCGGCCAAATTTCAAGGAATTACAGTCAATGCAAACCTCGCATTCAAGGGGAAAACTGAAGAACTATGCAACAAATTGCCAAAGATCTCATTCATAATTTCAAAGGTCGGTGCCACATTACTAGGCAAGTCCTTAGATCCATATACTTCACTGTGGTATACCCATACCTACAATACTGCATTTGTGCTATAAATCGAAAAAAATAATGGAAGCACAAATAAAACGTTACACGAATTAAAAATTCTCAAAATAGCAGTAATCTACAAACTAAATATTGCTTCATATAGCATCAAATCGTCCATAACATTGCATCAGATATTATCCAAAATAAATTACTAGCTTCCCAAACACAACACCGCTTCAACACTAGATTATCAAACGCGTACATTAAAAGGTCAAATTACACTCTACATCATACTCCACTGAACTCAACCTCTGGAAGATCTTCGATCAGGAGCTAAAAGAATTTAGAATGCTAAAAACTTCTCAGAGGAATCTGAAAGTCAAATTCAACAAATCATATAAACCATAATACTATATACCTTTTCTTATTTCCACATACTCCTGCACTCCACCTACATTAATAACAATTAATCTTATAGAATTTACAAAACTCACCAATTAAATTAATAATAAGTTAATTCATATTCTTCAATAGCTAGACAAAAATTCTAAGAATAAATAAAAAGGTAAAAGTGAATTTGTGTAAAGTTACGATATCCAAGTCTATAAATTATTTAATATTTAGTTTTTTTATCCAAGCAAATAAGAACGCGCAGTCTTAACTATATGGCTCCTATATTTATGCAATGTCCCGTTTTCTGCATCGACTGGTGAATACTAAGCAGTACTGTTATGTGTACGATTAAACTTTTCAATAATATTAGCATATTGTTTACTTTGTTCTGTGGAAGCTCCTCTAGATAATTCTCATCCGATGGCTTTATTACTCCCAGATAATACAGTGAGATAACTCTGACAAATGGACAAAAGGGCACTTGACGACTGTCCCGTTCTAACGGAATATCGATGCTGTTTTACACGCGTGTGCAAATCCTTTCCCGTCTGTCCAATGTAAAAGGAATTACACTGTTTACAACCAATTTTATAGATACTGTATATTGGACAGACGGGAAAGGATTTGCACACGCGTGTAAAACAGCATTAATATTCCGTTAGAACGGAAAAAGTCGTCCAGTGCCTTTCGTCCATTTGTTAGTTATCCTACTGTATTAATGGGAATAATGTTTCAGTTTTGTTTCACTCAAGCAACATTGTTAATAGAAATATTCTTGAGTCTGCCATTATTCAACTTACATATAATTTCAACATTAGCCAGGACTTTTTTTCGCTTGATCCTGTTGTTTTAAATTCATTCAGAACGGATTTAGACAAGAGGGGCAAAGTGCTAAAACTCTGGTAGCTTTTCTTATAAATTTGGGATCACCTGAAGATCAAAGCCCCCAGCCTTCTTAGTTAGCCTTATAAGGTTAATTAACGAAAATATCACGACCTAACCTAACCAATCGTTAGATCAACTGTACGCCCTTAACGATTGGTTAGGTTAGGTCGTGACACTTTCGTTAGTTAGCCTTATAAAGTTAAGTAAAGAATGCTTGGGGCCCTGATCTTCAGGTGATCCTAAATTTGTATGCTCCTCCTACAATTTTTTTTTTGACCTATATATAGTCTCGAACTTGTTATTTATCTCAATGCTCCTGAGGACGTCATTAGACGAAAGCGCTTGAGCATCATTCTGTTACCTTTTTCCTTCGTGGTTATTTTCATCATAAATATTATTTACGTGTTACTTTCGTAAAATAATTTTCATATATACAGTATATATATATATATAAATCCCACAAGAAAATATAAAACGTTTTCAGATATATAATAAACTCTTTTTCAATACGAAAGAAAACAGGAGTAGGACAACTAGTCCAGGCAATCTAGAGCAAAATAGCTTCAACCTGGGCAAAATTGCTTCAGAAGCTTTCTAAACTGTTTCCAGCTCAGGAACCATTGCAGAATAACATATCCCAAATCCGACAAAATTGGACCCGGGAACACCCCCAAAAATGAAATTAAAAATGGCGGACTGACAGTTTCCTACGAAATACAATAAATTTTAATTTCGCTTTGTAGAGAGAGTTATGACGTTTTTCTTGATCAGTAAAATGTTTTAAAACACATTTTCGTTTCTAAATTAACCTATATGACACTAAAAATTGTATTAGGCGGCTAGTATTAAACTATGACGTCACGTAATGTAAATAAAATATACTGTATGGAGTGTATGTGAGAATGGACATTGCTACATCTTTATAAACTTATATTATATACAACTTGTAGTGAATACTCTTATTTTAGTTTCAAGATAAATGTTAATTTTACCGTCTTGAATTTCGGAATAGTTATAAATTCATTTTAAATTAGTTACCCCTCATAATTCAATTGTGAACCACATTAATACTAATTTTATGTATACTATATTATTTTATTGTATGTAAACATAATTAATTATATATCACAATTGTCAGTTAATTATTTATATTCAAATATTTATTTTAATCTAATACCATGTCCATTTTACAAATAAACAATAGAAATCCAAGGGTTATATTTTCCACCTTTGGTACTGTCGCAGTTTCGCCTAACGGACTCAATACGGCTAGTGAGATAATCACTGGTTGGCACTTAACCAGCGGCAGTGCTTATGGCTACATCATCCAGGTTAACCTATACCGGATAGATGCGCTACGGTCCCAAGCCGTAGCTTGCCTAGGCCCAACGACGACGACGACGTAAACCAACAATTGGTGACTCCGGAGTTGGATTCCCCCCTTTTACCCGAACGACTAGGATTAGACTGTAACGTCGTTCGTGCCCATCACCCCCTTCACCCGAGCGACTAGGACCAGACTGTAACGTCGTTCGTGCCCATCACCCCCTTCACCCGAGCGACTAGGACCAGACTGTAACGTCGTTCGTGCCCATCACCCCCTTCACCCGAGCGACTAGGACCAGACTGTAATGTCGCTCGTGCCCTCTGCCCCTCACCCCTGCCCGTGCGCTCTGTGCCTGCGCTCGTCTCAACCTCCACTCCTTCGTTGGTAACTTGTCGTCTTGCTTGTACGTCAGCAAGCATAGGAGAAGATGCCTGACGACGCTGGTGCCATCTCCCACTTGAGCGTAAAGCTCCCCGTCTTCTGGCCGGGTGATCCATTTATTTGGTTCCACCAAGTGGAATCACAATTCAACTTGGGAAGGATCACCGCTAGCAGGACGAAATACGATCATGTTTTGTCCTCTCTACCAGCGAGCATCATCTCTGAAGTCCGTGACGTCATCGTGTCTACTTCCACGAGTGAGGACCCATACAATCTGAAGTCTGCCATCCTGTGCCGCACCACTGTCTCCGAGCGTGAGAAACTACATCAGTTAATCTCAAAAGAAGAACTTGGAGACCGTAAGCCCACTCAAAAGCTGAGGGCTATGCAGTGCGCTCTAGTCGAACGCGCACAAACCTTCGATAAGGACATCTTTAGACAGTTGTTCTTGCAGAAACTTCCTCCATCAGCTCAGCGTGTCTTGGCCACTATGGATCCTGCTACTCCAGTTGATAAACTAGCAGAAACTGCCGACAAAGTAGTGGAGATTGACACAGCTCCGGTCAACAACGTGAACACACAATCGGAACTGGAGTTGAAAGTGAAAGAGTTAAGTCAACGACTCAACCACGTTTGTTCTCTGCTACAAAATCAACGGCAAAGAAGCCATTCTCGGTCAAGATTTACGAAGAGGCATCGTTCGAGTTCCGGGAAGATCTGCTTCTACCACTCGAAATTTGGAAAGAAGGCTAGGAAGTGCATCTCCCCGTGCAATTTTTCGTCGGAAAACCCCAGCAGCGAGTCCTAATGGCGTCTAGTACTCGCACTGCCAACCTGTTATTCATAAAGGACAGGAACTCTGGTGTCAATTTCTTGGTCGATACCGGAGCGTCAGTCAGTGTATTCCCTCAAAAATCTGGTCATAAGCACTCGGAATCTCCGCCTCTATACGCTGCTAACGGTTCACGCATACCCACGTACGGTACTCAGTCGCGTGAACTAAACTTGGGCCTTCACCGATCCTTCAAGTGGATTTTCATCTGTGCTCAAGTGCAGCATCCCATAATCGGCGCTGACTTCCTCCAGCATTTCAAACTCCTGGTGGATCTTGACAAGCGACGCTTATGCGACCAGGCCACACTGCTTTCTGTTCTTGCCAAACAGGTTGCCCTTCCGAACGCCTCTAACTCTGCACTTTCCCTCGTTCCCCCTAATTCCATGTACCAGTGCCTTTTCCAGCGATATCCAGGAATTCTTCAACCGATGCAGATGGGTGATACCATTAAGCACACCATTACCCATCACATCACAACAAAAGGTCCCCTGTGTTTGCAAAACCCAGACGTCTTGCCCCGGACAAACTGAAAGCTGCCAAATCGGAATTCCAGCTTATGATGGATCTTGGGATAATAAGACCTTCCAAAAGCAGTTGGTCCTCTCCCCTACACCTGGTCCAGAAGAAGTCAGGAGACTGGAGACCATGTGGGGATTACCGGTTTTTGAATTCGACAACCATCCCGGACCGATATCCGGTACCAAATGTCCAAGACTTTACTTCTCTTCTCCACGGCAAATCTATCTTCAGTAAAATAGATCTCGTTAAAGCTTTCCACCACATTCCCGTAGAGCCTTCGGATATTCCCAAGACTGCAGTTTGTACACCATTTGGGTTATTCGAATTTTTGAAGATGCCGTTCGGGCTACGGAATGCTGCGCAAACCTTTCAGAGGTTTATAGATGAGGTCACCAGAGGCTTAGACTTTGTTTATGCCTACATCGATGATTTGCTTGTGGCCAGCTCAACGGAAGAGGAAATAAGGAACATCTTTCACTCCTCTTTCAACGCTTAGAACAATACGGTGTTACTATTAATGCATCTAAGTGTGTGTTTGCACAGCCAACCTTGGAATTTCTTGGTCACACGATTTCGCAGCACGGAATTACCCCCCTTCAGGACAAGTGTGAAGTGATAAAAAATTACCCTATGCCAAGTAATCAGCGTGAGTTACGTCGGTTTCTAGGTTTGGTAAATTATTACCACAAGTTCATTAAAAACTGTGCTAGTGTTCTTGCTCCTCTACACGCTATGATCACACACAAACGCAAGGTAACGAAATTGTTATGGTGTAGCGATAGTTTACAGGCGTTCGACAATGCCAAAAATGCTATCAATAGTGCATTGTCTCTGTCATTTCCTATCAGTGATGCCCCCCTAACTCTGACGGTCGATGCCTCAGATGTTGCGATCGGTGGGGTGTTGGAACAAACCATTAACGGTCAACAAGCACCCATCGCGTTTTACTCGAAAAAGCTGCAGCCAGCCCAAACGCGTTATAGTGCTTTCGGACGTGAACTTCTTGCTATTTACTTAAACGTGAAGCATTTTCAACATTTCCTTGAAGGCCGAGAGTTTTGTGTTTTTACCGACCACAAACCTTTGGTCACTGTCTTCAATAAAAACAGCTGTAACCACTCTCCCAGAGTCATCAGGCAACTCGATTATATCTCGCAATTTACCACAGATATCCGCCACATCAAAGGTGTCTTGAACACTCCAGCGGATGCACTTTCAAGAATAGAGATTACTTCTGTTACCCTCAGCTCTACACTGTGGAATGCTATTGCACAGGATCAAGATAAGGATACGGAACTACAAGACCTGCTCAGAGAAGACTCCACTCACTCACTTTCCCTCAAGAAAATGAGTATGCCAGGATTGTCTGTGCCCCTCTATTGCGACGTATCAACAGCTGCTATTCGCCCTTATGTCCCTCCATGTCACAGACAAGCAGTCTTCACGGATCTTCATAAGCCCTCCCATCCTGGTATCCGTGCTTCGCAACACCTGGTTACCTCTCGCTTTGTTTGGCCCTCGATGCGGAAGGATGTCAAACATTGGACCAAAACGTGCCTTGCCTGCCAGCGTGCCAAAGTCCAAAGGCACACCAGGTCCCCCTTTGACGCATTTCCGCCACCATCCCAGCGATTTGAGGTAATTCATGTAGACATTGTTGGCCCTCTTCCAGTGATTCAAGGCCAACGTTATCTGCTCACCTGTCTCGACCGCTTTTCAGGTGGCCTGAAGCCATCCCACTTCCTGATATCCAAGCGGACACTGTTGCAAGAGCCTTTCTTCATGGATGGGTATCAAGATTTGGATTGCCGACAAAAGTCATCACTGACCAAGGTCGCCAATTTGAGTCTTCGCTTTGGAAGAAGTTTACCAGCTTGTTGGGTACAGTACATGCGCATACCTGTGCGTATCATCCGCAAGCTAACGGCCTCGTCGAACGCTTCCATCGCCAGCTGAAGTCATCCCTTATGTGTCACGAAGACTCCCATTGGATGGATAAGCTTCCACTCGTGTTGCTTGGTATTCGCTCTGCATTTAAGAGTGATCTGAAGACTACAGCGCTGAACTAGTCTATGGAACAACACTGCGGCTACCAGGTGGCTACTTCACTGCAGGGGATAAGTCATGTGATCCTACGGAATTCGCTCAAACACTTTCCTCTCACATGCAGTCCCTTCAGCCTGTTCCCCCTCGATTGACTAGCCAACAGAACATCTTTGTTTCCCCAGCCCTCCAATCTTGCACCCACGTTTTCGTTCGTGTACCTCTCCCAAAACGGCCTCTCCAATGTCCATATGACGGGCCCTATGAAGTTCTCCGACGTACGCGCAAATCATTCCTCACCCAGCGCGGTTCCAAGGTCGACAAGGTTTCTATCGATCGTCTTAAGCCTGCGTTTTTGGAATCAACCTTAAGCGAGGTACATGTAGCTACCAAAAAGGTTCAGCGGAAATCTGTGTCGTTCGGAACTCTTTGAACTTCCTCTCTGGTGGGGGAGTGTGTAGTGAATACTCTTATTTTAGTTTCAAGATAAATGTTAATTTTACCGTCTTGAATTTCGGAATAGTTATAAATTCATTTTAAATTAGTTACCCCTCATAATTCAATTGTGAACCACATTAATACTAATTTTATGTATACTATATTATTTTATTGTATGTAAACATAATTAATTATATATCACAATTGTCAGTTAATTATTTATATTCAAATATTTATTTTAATCTAATACCATGTCCATTTTACAAATAAACAATAGAAATCCAAGGGTTATATTTTCCACCTTTGGTACTGTCGCAGTTTCGCCTAACGGACTCAATACGGCTAGTGAGATAATCACTGGTTGGCACTTAACCAGCGGCAGTGCTTATGGCTACATCATCCAGGTTAACCTATACCGGATAGATGCGCTACGGTCCCAAGCCGTAGCTTGCCTAGGCCCAACGACGACGACGACGTAAACCAACAAACTCTTTAATTCCTACTACCCACTATCAAATCTGCGTATTTGTGCTTGTCATTTTCTTTAAAACTGTTATTATGTACTCCTTTTAAATACTGCAACACAGTTTATTAATTTGTGTTTTTTGTTTCAGACTGACTCGGTGTACGGCTGACTCGGTGTGCGTCCGCCTTCAAGAATGCAGACCCCTGAAGAATTGTGCGTGATTTGTAAGGAGAAATTGGACAGCGGACAGGAAGTGGTTCACATCTCGCAAAAAGGAGCAGATGGTATAAATGCATTCAGCCGCAGCCATGGAAGCGATGTTGTTGCAACAGCTGGAATAAGTGTTCACGTTGTTTGTAGGAAAAGGTTTACGGATAAAAAGACCATTGAAATAAAGAAGCGACAGACCGCAGCCGAGGCAATACCAAGGAAAAGTGCTCGTTTTCATGAATACGCATTTTCCAGTGCTACTCACTGTTTGTTTTGTGATACCTTTGTGGACTTTTTTTCCAAACACAAACCAAAATCAGAGCATGTCAAAATAAGAACTACAGAGTTCTCCGAAACCATAAAAAGGTGCTGTGAAAGCCGCTGCGATGAATGGTCGTTTAATGTAAAAGGCCGTCTGGAGTATTATCTTCGTGATCTTCCTGCTGCAGATTGTGTCTACCATCACACCTGCAGCGTAAATTTTCGAAGTGGAAAAAACATTCCTCGCGCATACTCCTCCGACGATCATGATTCGAAGAAAGGGAGACCAACTAATGAAGAGCAACACCAAGCATTCCTTCAGACCTGTGCTTACCTGGAAGAGAATGATGATGAACAACTGTTGATTGGAGACCTAATTTCCAAAATGGAGGAATATCTTCAAGGAAGTCAGAGCTCTGTCTACGAACGCAGGCACATGAAGAGAAAGCTTTTAGAACGTTACGGAGACAAGATCATAATATCAGGTGAAAGTGGGAAGGCAGATGTAGTAACACTACAAGAGACAGCTAATGAAATTCTTATAGATTATCACAAAAAGTCGAAAGAATGTGATATAGATATAGAGCTACAGAAGATTTACCTAGTAGAAGCTGATGCAAAAATAATCAGAAGTGATATCAAGTATGTCGACTCGCCTAGAAAAGATGTGTATCCATCTCCAAATGACATCACTGCAGAAAGTGCTCTTGATTACATTCCCAACAGTCTGAAATTGCTATTATCAAAAGCATTTGCGGGACAGGATGCTTCAAGAAAAATAGGTGCAATTGGGCAGAGCATTATGCAAGCAACCCGTCCTAGAGGATTACTATGTCCACTACAGATCGGTTTGTCGGTTCAGCTACACCACAACTTTAGGTCAAGGTACCTTATTGACGTTCTCCATCAGCTGGGTTACTGTTCGTCGTATGCAGAAGTAACAAGATTCGAAAGAAACGCGGCGCTGGCAAGTGGGTCTGGCTCTTTACTGTTGATGAAAACACTGCAGTCCTTCTAGCAGCAGATAACGTCGATCATGATGTCTGCACTTTGGATGGGAAGAATACCTTTCATGGAATGGGTATGATTGCCGCAATAACTCCGAAGATCAAGATCCACCCTTCTATTCACAGGCGTAATGTTGGTGACAATGACATTAAGAAGATTGCAACCGTTGACATTAGGGAATATAGACAGACACGCGAGAAGCATGTTGAGGGACATCTCATTCCGCGAACTTCCAGTACCCACTGCCACCATAAGTCGACTTAGTCTTCTCTGGCAGATATCTTCAGCAGAAAGATCAGGTCCAAGTTGGGCCGGAACAATGCAGGCAATTCACGGTGGATCAAGTGTCTCACATCCAGGTGTGGCGTCGATCACGTTCCTTCCCATCATAGATATGTCGCCAACTGACATGACCTGCATATTTTCGACATTATTATATTTGAGCAAGATAGCACGCGATCAAAAAGTCTCATGCATTATTATCTTTGATCAGCCTTTGTTCTGGAAAGCTTCCCAAATCATCAATGAACAGAGAGACCTGCAAGACATTGTTTTAATGCTGGGATCATTTCACACTCTGATGAATCTTTTGGGAGCAGTCGGTACTCTTATGAATGGTTCAGGATTGTCTGAAGTACTTCAAGAAATATACGGACCAAATGCCGTGCAACACATGATGTCTGGAAAAGCTGTTTCAAGAGCGATACGTGGTCATATGATAGTAGATGCAGCTCTTAGTACCTTACTAGTCGCAGACGTTTTCCCTCGTAATGAAGATGGAACTCCTCATGACCTCCATAAGGAAGCTTGTGACCTGCTCGACGATGTTATGACCGCCAAACAATCAGTTGAGGATGTGGAATCTTCGAATGCATTGTCTCAGATTGCTACCACTTTGGATGCGAAGAAAACTGACCTACAATCTACTTCGCAAACAAGTCAACTCTGGTTGGAATATCAGCGAATGATCAACATTGCACGTTCCTTGATAACAGCAGACAGAACCGGCTCGTGGGATTTGCACTTGCAAGCTATGCTGGAGACCATCCCCATAATTGCAGCAGCCGGACATCACAATTACCTGAAATCGATATACCTGTACCTGCAGAAAATGTTAAGTTTGCCTTCTGAAAATCCAGCCGTTAACAAAATGTTCCAGGAAGGTAAGTTTGTGGTAAGAAGAAGCGACAGATTATGGGCCGGACTCGGCACAGACCTGGTGATAGAACAAGTACTAATGCGTTTCCATGAAAAGCAGAGGCGGACTGACACGCGGAAGTGGATTTACAGACATCCAAAGGACAACGTGGCTCTTTTCTATGCCTCTGTGTTCCACTTATAACTTAGCAATGCAGGAATACACCAGAGTTTTGTTGGAAAGTAGTGAACAGCACAAGGAAATGAGGGGAAGTAGACAAATCAGGGACAGTAATGACATGAAGAAAGTACTTGAACGTTGGAATCCTTATCCCCATTCCATTCTACCTCGGGTCTCTGCAACATTGTAACAGGGCTAACTGCTGATCCTGGAGTTAACGTTCATCAATTGCATTCAATCGGTACGAACATTGTCGTAAAAATGATTGGGAAACAAGCCTTTACATATTCTGCCAAAAGATCTGACAAAGTGAAAACACTAGGATCTGCTTCTGCCGTTGTGATCACTGATGCTTCAGATATAGAAGTAGATCCTGCACTACTGTTTCAGAGAATGATGACTGTTGCCACTGGCGGAGACATGAATCTTGAAGATGTCATGTGTTACGAACTGTGTGCATATCCTCGTGCATTGTTCGAATCACGAAGTATCTTGAGGAAACCCGATAAGTCTCAGCTAGCTCATGCAATAATCAAATACACTGACACTTTACGCATGGAAGAAGTTCAAGAAATTCAGTGCACAGACCAGTACGTATTGGATGGTGGATCTCTACTACATCGTGTTTCCTGGCGTCAAGATGAAACATATGACAGCATCGCCAACTCATATGCCGATTTCACTCTGAAAACATATGGAAAAGCAATCATTGTTTTTGATGGCTACAGCAGCTCTCCTACGATCAAGGACATGACCCACAGAAGACGCAGCACCAAGACAAGCAGAAATGTGAATCTCAGTCCAAGCATGAAGTTTGTTGGCCAGAAGGAACACTTCTTGGCTAATGAAAACAACAAGCAAGCATTTATTTCCCTCGTAGGTGAGATGTTGAAGAAGCACGGGTGTACTCTTCACAACGCAGATGGGGATGCTGATGTGGACATCGTTCGTGCAGCAGTTTCCTCATCAGAAAATGCAACTACAACAATAATAGGGGAAGACACCGACTTGCTGATTCTCCTTCTGTACCATGCCAAGGACAGTGGTTTCAAGTTGTACTATCGCAGCGATATAAGACGGGGACCATCTCCTAATCCTGTGTATGATATTCTCAGCATTCAATCATTGTTAGGCAATGACATCTGCAAGTATCTCCTGTTTGTGCATGCTTTCACGGGCTGTGATAGCACATCCAGAATTTTTTCGATCGGTAAAGCCAAAGCATTCGACACACTGATGAAGGTGGCTGAACTCCGTTCAGTTGCAAATACATTCTGTTCTGATTGTTGCCAACACTCTGACATTGAAGCCGCTGGAAGAAAGGCAATGCTTCTGTTGTATGGCTGCAAAACACTTGAATCCACTAACGCACTACGTCATCGAATGTTAGTTGAAAAGGTAGCTACAGCTAAATCTTTTGTTACACCCGAACGTTTGCCACCTACCGATGCGTCCACAAAGTACCACAGCTTTCGCACATACTTTCAAATGCTAATCTGGAAGTCTACAGAAGAGAAGATCGATGCAGAACAGTGGGATTGGTATGTAAAGAATAATTTCTACTACCCTACAGCCTGCGACAAGCCACCAGCTCCAAATTATCTACTCAACATGATCCGCTGCTCCTGCAAGACGAAATGTGCTACTTCAAGATGTGGATGCAAGCGTAATGGAATGCCCTGTTCAGCCGCTTGTGGCGAGTGCCAAATCAGTGGTTGCGATAACAACCGAAGTACCGGTAATCTATCCGATGATAGTGATGAAGAGGATTAATTTCTGTATGTTTGTGACCAGGTATCACTTCTTATGTAATGAACATAACTTGAAACTGGGAAAAAAAATAATTTTGTATTATTGATTATAAAAATCTGTAAAAAGCTATATAACATTATATTTGCGTAATAACTGGTTGTGTTGTATATTGTTGAATTATTTAAAACATTACAACTGAAAGAAAAAGCATCAAATGTATCTCTATAAATAAAAGCGTAAATATATATTTTTTTTTTCGTAGGAAATATCCAGTCCGCCATTTTGAATTTCATTTTTGGGGGTGTTCCCGGGGTCCAATTTTGTCGGATTTTGGATATGTTATTCGGCAATGGTTCCTGAGCTGGAAACAGTTTAGAAAGCTTCTGAAGCAATTTTGCCCAGGTCTAACTACAAATTGCCTGGACTAAACCTAAGTGGTAGCTGGTCGAACCGCTTAGGACGCATTATATGTGCTGAAAACGTTATTTGGACCGTTTTATTTTTCTTGCGGTCTTTTAATATTTTTTAAAATTTTCTCCTGTTATTGCACTCTCATATAATCTGAATATATACAGTATATACCTGTTAACTTGGGAATAGTTCCGAGTCCGTTCGTCGCACGAAAAGTGAAGCAGTGGCCCCAATAATATATATGTATGTATTATTTTTTACTGCACGAAATGTATATCGTAAAAAAAAATAAATTGTAAATTATTAATTGTTTTTGACTATACTAATGAGGTTAAAAGCATTACCGACATGCTGTGACAAGAATAATGTTTAATTTGGTACATTTAAATGTGCAGACTCTAAAGATAAAATTCTGCACTTCCACTTAAACTATGAATGCATCGATGATTATATGCATATATAATAATATATATATATATATATATATTATATATATATATATATATATATATATATGATGAATCCTGGGGGTTGGCATCCCTTGGTTGCGGTACGTCGACGATATTTTGTGTATCTGGCCCATGAATCGTGACCTGGATGACTTCCTCCTTCAGTTAAATGACCAAGTCCCCTCCATTAAATTTACTTTAGAAGTGGAACAAGACAACTCAATCCCGTTTTTGGATTGCGTGTTCATAGGGATAGCCCGGGTTTTTTAGTATATATCGGAAAAAAAACAAACAATTTGTCCTACGTACACTTTTACTCTGGACATGACACCCCTATTAAAAAGGCCATATTTTCCTCAATGTTTCTCCGCGCTCTTAGGATCGCCAGTCCTGAATACATCGATGCCGAATGGAAAATATCAACGGTATTGGAAGTGAGTTGTGTTACCCATCTGTGTTCATGGAATCTTGTCTTAATAAGGCTAAACGAACCTTCTATCGTGTGAATAATAACACTCGCACCTTGTCAAAGAATATTTTAGTACTTCCATTTTTCCCGGGCTTCTTAGGCATTGCTAATGTACTTAAACTTTTGGATATCAGTGTAGTTTTTTTCATATAACAATATTGTGAAAAACATCATAGTAAAAAATAGCCCTACCAATAATTTAGGCATTATCTATAAAATTGGGTGTAAGCAATGTGATTCCTTTTACATAGGTCAGACGGGAAAGGATTTGCAAACGCGTGTAAAACAGCATCAATATTCCGTTAGAACGGGACAGTTGTCCAGTGCCCTTTTTGTCCATTTGTCAGAGTTATCCCATTGTATTGATTGGAATAATGTTTCAGTTTTGTTTCACTCTAGCAACATTGTTAATAGAAATATTCTTGAGTCGGCTATAATTCAACTTACAAATAACCTTAACATGAGTAAAGGTCTGTTTCAACTTGATCCCGTTGCTCTGAATTCCTTCAGAATGGATTTAAACAAAAAGGGCAGGTTGTTAAATCTTTGGTAAAAAATTTGTTTTTGTCTTTGTTTCCCTTACAATTTTATTTTTCAATTTTTTGCTGTATGAGTGTATGTGTATGTATGTATGTGTATGTGCGTATGTGTGTGGTCATTGCAGTTAAATGTGTTTGTATGTATATGTGTGTATATGTATGTATGTATGTGTGTATATGTATGTATGTATGTATGTATGCAGTTAAATATATATATATATATGTATATGTGTATGTACCTTACCTTACCTTACAACCTCACAAAGGTTCTGCGGGATGATTTCTCATTTCGTGAAGGTCAAGCTTGTATATATATATATATATATATATGTGTGTGTGTGTGTGTTTGTATATATGTGTGTATATGTATATTATATTTGGGTATGCGGGTATATATGTGTACGTGTATTATTTGTAATTTTTTCAAGTTATATTTATTTTTATTTCTTTATTCTTTTGCGACCTACCGTTTTCTCAGACAATAATTATAAAAACAAATTTGGTAATTTTTTTTCCCTTATGCATATATATATATATATATATATTCTGTATATATTGCGTTTATATTTCGTATATATACCGTAAATATGTTGTATATATATTTATTGTTCTTTATATATCATCTAGGGATCATTTTGGTTTCAATTTATATTTACTTGTACTTTTGTATTCGTTTGTGACTATAATATGCATATGTGGTAATTTTTCCCTTATAAATTGGTGCCTCTCTTAAAATTTATCTTTCAATTTTATTTTTTAATAATGTGACATATATATCAATTTGGCAGCATCTATTAAATCGATTGTAAAACCTCCCTCTTGAGCTTGAATTGGTAGACTCCACTTACAATATTTATATTTATTTTTATTTCTTTATTCTTTGTGACCTGTTCCATAAAAAGCCATTTGAATTTATATGGAAGGTCGGCCAAAGTGCTAAAAGTGTCTTTATATATATTATATATATGTATATATGTGTATATATATTGTATATATATATATATATGTATGTATATGTATTTATGGTTTTTTTTATTTGCCTGTTTATTTCTTTATGATTATTTAGGCTGTGACTATATATCACTAAGGCACTATTTGTAATTAATTTTTTCTCAATTTATATTTATATTTATTTTTATTTCTTTATTCTTCTGTGACCATATAAATGTTGGCTCCTCCCACAATTTTTTTTTCTATGCTTACTATATATATGTATATGTTTAATATATATATATATGTGTATATATATATATATGTATATATGTGAATATGTATGTATGTATGTTTATTTTTGTAACCTATATTTGCCTTGATCTGTCCTTTCACTCCAGTGTTCCTGAGGATGTCATTAGACGAAAGCGCTTGAGCACCCCTTTGTGTTTCTTTTTCCTTCGTGGTTTTATTCATCATAAATACTTTTCACGTGTCACTTTCGTGAAATAATTTTTCATATATATATATATATATATAAATATATATAAATAAATATATATATATAAATATATATATATATACACATATATATATATAAATATATATATAAATATATATATAATATATATATATATATAAAGTATATATCACAATAATATTTTGTATGTACAGTAACATAGTCTTGCTTTATACCAGAAGGTTGGGACATATTTAATGAGAGAGAGAGAGAGAGAGAAGAGAGTCTGGGAAAACGGCATTGTAAATCAAGAATTTTATGAAGCTTTATATAAATTAAGTAAAGGAAATTAAGGTGAATATACCAATAATTAATTAACAGTAAAAAGGAATATAAACCAATAAACTTAATAATTTATATTTTATATTATTTTATGATTTATCTGTGAAAAAAGGAAAAATAAGAACAAAATTACTTTGATTTTATTAATCACTTATTCTTTGTTTCAACGACATATTTCATCCGTATTTTTTTCTAATACGTGACATATTCCTTTTAATACGGACGCATTAGATAGAGTTGGTTAAATATTTCTATAATTATCATTTCTGAATTTAGAAACACAACAGATTGCTCCGTTATTTAGAAATTAAATTAATAAAAGGTAATAATTATGTTGTATTAATATGTAAACTTTAATGTAACAGGAAAACGTTCAGAAAAATCACATACAAAGTTTACTGAATTTTACTACACTAAAATGTATAAAACATCGCGTACAGCTCATTCAGACTTCTAGCTTTTCTGAGCAAGGTTCACTTCTTTCCATAGAAAATTGGAAATCCTTGTGCTGCTTCCCCAAAACGTCCAAAACGTCCAAAACGTCCAAATCGTCCAAATCGTCCAAAACGCCCACTTCCGAATCTTTCCCCTCCAAACCTTCTCCTCCAAAATCTACTTCTTCCAAATACCCTTCCTCTGTATCCTCCAATTACTCCAAAAATTTGAGGATTTGGGTTAGCAGAGGTAAGATTGAAGAGGGTGACTGATACTATCAGAGCAATCATGAATGAAGCGATCTTCAATTAGAAAAAAAGGAAACATAATAATTTCCAAATTATATTTAATGATAGTTTATAACATTTTGTAGTTATTTAATTATACTTTCAAAAAGTTAAATAAATTCATTTAAATTTTGCCATTAAAACCTTACAGGATTTTAGATTACGTAACAACATTTACGCAGTTAGCATATGGCAATTGCACTCAAAATTTAGCTGGATTGCAGGATGCAATTTTATTGTGTTGGAAACAAATTATATTCAGGACTCTTCCCAGAATCGTCATGACACGCAATTATCAAGTTTACTGATGGAATGCATGTCGGCACTTACATTACAATTTAGAATAATAAATTAATGTTCCACAACAAAACGGACAATTACTGCATAAACATGTAACCAATTCATTAGTGATGTATAGATGAAAGTGTTCTACCGTAAAATAGGTAAAGAGATTTAATGTTGAGCTATAATTACGATGAGGTATGGTATATGTAAGAAACAGTTATAAAAATAAGATTTATCTTGTGAAACAAATAAAACTGAATTAGTCCCAAAAACGTTGACACTGGAGGAGTTATTTCTATAATCCAAAGGACGAAAAAGGTCTATATAGCGTTTAATAAGGAGTATAGTAGAGTGATCTTCCATTACCGTGCATTCTTTTAGAATGTTCCGTAAAGGTTTCGAGCACGACGCTTAATGCTTAGATGGTGGTAACAATACCCATTCGACTACTGAGAGTTAGTGAAAAAATCAAAATTAATTAATGATAAAAAATAACTGTTAGTCCCAAATACTAAAGAATTAAAGAAACACATTCATGATTCGTAATTGCCCGTAAGTAATCTGCCAACCGCAGAAAAGGAGATTTTACTCGTATATGGTGGTGAATAAAAATGAGGAGCTATCAGACCGACGCAGAATAACAGAGATGGTATAGAAATACTGTATATCTCTGTTATGTCTATCATTCTGCTTAGTTGTCATAGACCTCCATTGTGTTATGTAAAATTTCCTTTTTTGCACGCGGAAGACTATTTACCGGAAGTGACGTGAAAATATGGTCAACATGTCCTAAACTTTTTGTTTCTCTTTTATTTTTTAATTTCAAATAATTTTTTATATTCTTTTTAAACAGTAAAATTTAGCAATACATGTAATCGAATACAACTGGCTCAACCGTCCTATCCCGTCTTAATCCGGTATAGACTCATCTCGTCCATCTGCTTGATTCACTTTATTTTTTTACTTTTTCATTATTTTGATCTTAGTTTATAGGCTCGAATCCTCTTAAATAGTATTTTGTGTTGCAAAATAATTTCTTGTAAAAGGGAACTGCGAATAGTAAATATATCATTTACGTATAATAAATAATAATGATAATAATAAAAATAATAATAATAATAATAAGAAAAATAATAATAATATGCATTATGGAAATTCCAGTGTTAGACAATTTATCAGACATTTCATTTGACATTTCAGAATTTTCTTTTCGATCTTTTAAAAAATTTGTAACAATTTAGACATTTTAATTGACTTACTGAAATTTCTAAAGAAACGTTTAACTAATGTGAAATTTCTAATGCATTAAAAATTTCAAAACTCACAAAATTAAGACAGTGGAACGTCTAACGAAACATTTATTTGTATTTATCACTATCATTATCGTTTGGAGTTTAAACAAAAGTTGTTTGACTAGAATAGGAAAGTTCAAAGTATTGTTTCTTCATGGGGATCCTTTCCTGCTTTTACTCCTCCTATCGAACTTTTGAATATATTTCGGTATTTAAGATATTATTAAAACAAAAGTAAATAGAAATTATAAAAGATATCACAAGCAGAATTTAGACATGGTCTTATCGGCTAAAAAAAAAATGGGCTACAAATTTCATCTATCCCCCTACCATAACTTTCTAAGGGGGTTAAAAATTGGGGGATGGGGAGCTTTTTTCTGACTGATCGTCTTTAAAATTTAAATTTATTCTTTTGTAATATAGCTGTAAACTCCTGAAAGTTTGAAAGTTATACTCAACTCTATTCCTTTGGGTGTGTACAATTAATAAACAAATGCAGTATGTTAATCAACAATTGTTTCTTATTTTACAAACTACAAATACTGTATGTTTATTGACACAGCCCAAGCATACACGTTTTACGACGGAAATAAATATAGAGATAGTTATCGAAATGGATATGGATGAATAAGTAGATAAGGAGATAGATAATTAAATAAATAGATAGATAAACATCTATAATCACATCTCATAAGTGTAACAACATACTGTATATGCACATACCAACTTCATTTTATAATATACAAGTTTATAATAACAAACACGTTTGAGGTTAATGAACAGATTTAGAGGGTTGTTTCCGGAACAAAATGTTTTGTCACACTGAAATATACCTCATTTGGCTATTTATATATATGATGTAACAGTGAAGATCATTAGTATGATATTTAACTTATGAATAACATATAAATAATAGTTATTTTCTAAACGTATCGAAGATAAATGCGGAATAATCAATGATAAGCGTAATTTCAATCCAAAAAAACTTATTGCGTGTATACAATCATGCAAACCACACACATAATTTTGATTCTGATATATATATATATATATATATATATATAAAAATTAATTATTTGACAAAAGTCACACGTAAATAATATGATACAATTAACGACAAAGGAAAAAGAAAACACGAAATAGTGTCCAAGCACTGAAATTAATAACAAGATTGAGGCTACATATGGATCACGAAGAAAAAACTAATAATATGATTGGTGCAGAAAAATGTTGTAGGGGGAGCGCACAATTTATGTGGAAAAAGGTGTCCAGAAAATTCGGTCTTGAAAATTCGGTCTCAGAAAATTCGGTCTTGGAAATGTCGGTTAGGTTAGGTTAGGTTAGGTTAGGTTAGGTCTTGGAAATTTCGGTTAGGCTAGGTTAGGTTAGGTTAGGTCTTGGAAATTTCGGCTAGGTTAGGTTAGGTCAAAAAAATTGCCCCGAACTAATAACGCCCTTGAAGCATTTCATTCCGCATTGAAATCATGAGTTACAAGCAGACTAAAATTTCACATTTGCAACTAGGAGACAAGCCAAGTAAAAAGAAAAAATTTGAAACACTTGACTCGCGCATCGAAATACTTCCTCAAAAGTATGTTGAAAGTGATAAAATTGCCTTTTTAAAATCTGTTGCTCATAGCTTAATTTCATTTTAACTTTTCTTTCGAGTCTCAAGACCGAATCTTCCAAGACCGAATTTTCTGAGACCGAATCTTCTTTTATATTTTGCTTATTATTTGGGATATCTTTTTTAGTTTTAAGTTTTAAACAACAAAAAATTCCTTTAATAATCTTCAAATTCTCGTTTATGTTTTCATTATAGCTGGCAAATGTGATTTAAATATTTTTTGCTATCTGAGCTCATAGATTTACTTCAATTTTCTAAGACCGAATTTTCCGAGACTGAATTTTCAGAGACCGAATTTTCCAAGACCGAATATTCCTAGCACCGTGGGTAACACAAATCACTTCCAGTACTGTTGATTTTTTTAACTCGGCATTTATGCATTCCGGACTGGCGATCCACGGTGAACCATTGAAGAAAATATGCCTTTCTTGATGGGGGTGTAATGTCCAGAGTAAAAGTGTTGATAGGCCACGTTGTTTGTGTTTTTATTTATTAGTAATCTAGTAACTCGCACTTCCTGTCCTATCCACTCCTATTCCGATGATTTCACTCTTCACTTCTCCACCCGCTTCGCAAAGTGTACCTCTCAACAGTCACTCCATGATTCGCGTAGAACGGCTATGGTACACCTCACCTCTGATCTTTCTACTATCTCTGATTGGGGAAGAGAAAACCTTGTGGCATTTAATGCCTCAAAAACTCTGCTCTTTTCCATGTCTACTCGTCATAATCTTCCACACGACTATTCACTGACCTTCAACAATGCACAACTCAATCCTTCCTCTTCTCTCAACATTCTTCCTGTTTTCTTTTCTCGTGATCTTTCCTGGAAAGATCACATATACTCTCTTTCCAAAACATCTTCCAAGAGGTTAGGTGTGTTGTAACGCCTCCTCAATATCTTCATCCCTCCCACTCAAATGCTGTCTCTGTACAGGGGTCATGTCATGGAGTACGCTCCATTCAAAACGTACTCCATGACACACACATACTGTAGCTCTACTTGACCCACCCAGCCCTACTTGACCGGGTCTAATCAAAGGCTTTTCGTCTCATCAATTCCCCGCCTCTTACTGAATGTCTCCAATCTCTCTCTCTCTTCGCCGCAATGTTGCCTCACTTTCTTTTTACTATCGTTGTTATAAACACTACTCTTCTGAACACTAACTGTATGCTACCTCCTTTAAGTAGAACACGTAGTACCACTTCCGATACATTCTCATTCCTTTTCTGTCCAACTCTCTACTGCAAGAGTTAATCGGTATTTTCTATCTTTCACCTACTCAAGTGGTCAACTATTAAACAATCTTCCTCAATCTTACTGGCGCCGAGTGTCCAGGCTGTCCCGTTGCTGATACCGGGAACGCACCTGGCAGCTGTTTTTTGGGAAGGTGTTGTTCGGAAGCTATCTTCAAATTGTCAGCGTGAATGATCTTTAGTCTGGAATGATCTGTATCTGCTACCGCCCATTCGAGATGCTCTGGGCCTCTGCCTGATTCACTTTTCATTAATTTCTGCAACATTCGTGGCTTTTTCTCAAGTTTTCAATCTGTTAAACACCACCTCTCTTCCTCTAAACCTCATCTTATTTTCCTCATTGAAACTCAGGTGTCTGGGACGACTGACAGCAACCCCTTTTTTGTACCCTCTTACTTTCTCAATATTCAATTTCACTCCAAACGATCTTTTCTAGCTAAAGTGGGTCCTACGGGCCCATTTAGCTACTATATATAATGTACATCCTCAAGAAAAAAAGAAGCGATTCGAAGGCCTTTCGTGTATTTACCATTACACTTTTTTCCATGAAAAATTGTAATGTTCAATGCACGAAAGGTGTGCATCATTTATTTATTTCATGTGTTCAATTGTGAATTTCATCCCATATATATATATATATATATATACACACAAAGTATATACAGTATATATATATATATATATATATATATATACACACACACACACACACACACATATATATATATATATATATATCATATATATGTTATATTATATCCCTCCATTTCGAGTTCACGGGGAACTCATTATTTCATTTAAACCGAACTACGCCCTATACTATATAATTCAAATTCAAGTTCAAGTTCAAGTTCATAGGGAACCCATTATTCTGTTTATATCGAGCCACGACCCCTTAGTACAAAGAGTTTATTTAATTTCATATAATTGATGTACATTGTGTCTCTGGAAATATTCCTAAAACGGAAGAAGAGATTGGTTTTCCCACTACGTCCCAATTGAAATCTAAAATAAATGACTCCGCCTATTCGAAGTGGAACTGCACCCTAGCGGGACAAAGGGCTTAAATTAATTTAATAATTATATTATTCATTTAGTATTTCCTTTCAAATAAAAATCACACGCAAACTGAAGTACAGAAAAGAGCGATGACGTGACTACCTCGTGCTATGACGTAGTCGGACTTCCACCTTTTTTAATATATATGAGGACAGCTCCACGCCCTTAAATCAGATTTCTGCACTCGGCGGTTACTCACGGAGTCTCCGGATTGCGAGTGAAAGGCCCAATCCGTATAGGAGAAGCGAATAGACGATATTGAATCAGATTCCGACACCGCGCGATTAATTTCGGAACTCCGGGTTGCGACTGCAAGGCCCAAACCGTAGAGAGAAGCGAATAGACGATATTAGAATAAGCAGCGTTAATCACGAGCCTCTGGTTACGTAGAGAATTAATCCGTACAGGGCTCGAGTCGTGTCAAGAAGTCTTGAGATAATTTAGGCAACGGTAGGGAAAGTCCGTGTCTATCGACTCAAAGATTTAACATAATTAAGAAGTAAAGGAACTTTGATTTAAAGTCGATCCAAAAACGACTTGACATTCGATTAATTTAATTTCAACTGTAGAAACACACTTAATTCAAGTAAAGGAAAAAATTTTACCAGAACATTTGTTTGCCCTTATTGAACTCTTAATTACCACACTCCTTAACGGTCCAACGAGGAAATATATCGCGAAGTTCTCGTCGGACGCCTGTGGAAGTACGAAGTTGATACCACGTCTTCAGGTCTTCGAGAGTACAATATGTTATACTCGAAGCATCAGTAGAGTATAACATATATATATATATATATATATATATATATATATATAGTGGTTATCATATCCGACCGGCAATTGGATGACCCCTTGTTCGATTCCTGGGAGGTGCCTCATTTTTCATTTGCTCGTTTTTCTCCTCTTCTTGTGCGGACACTCTTCTAAACAAGCGTTCTTTACATTAATTATACTGTGTGCTGTTTGCAGTTAAAATGTATATATATATATATCCGGTTTATAAAGGAACTTTAATATTATGATCTCCATTAACCACGCACAAATAATTAACTAATTTCTAAATATGACGACCAAAATAAGTGTTTTTATGGCTTTGATATGAAGTTGTATGCGCGAGATAATATTATTATATTATCTTATAATATTATATTATGTGGACACTCAGAAGAGAAGATTTTTTTTACTTTCTTAATTCCAATTTCTTTTTATTTATTCTATTTTTTTAACTTTATTAGTTTTTATGGAGCAAGTGTAGTTTACGTTCCCCTGTGGTGCCTAGTGTAGTTTACGTTCCACTACATTATTATAGTGTAGTTTACGTTCCCCTGTGGTGCCTAGTGTAGTTTATGTTCCCCTACATTATTATAGTGTAGTTTACGTTCCCCTGTGGTGCCTAGTGTAGTTTATGTTCCCCTACATTATTATAGTGTAGTTTACGTTCCCCTGTGGTGCCTAGTGTAGTTTATGTTCCCACATTATTATAGTGTAGTTTACGTTCCCCTGTGGTGCCTAGTGTAGTTTACGTTCCCCTACATTATTCTAGTGTAGTTTACATTCCCCTACATTATCCTAGTGTAGTTTGCGTTCCCCAACTTTGTCCGCGAATACCTAATCAAATAAAACGTTAAAACTAACGAAACTATTACGACTTAACCTAACCAATCGTCAATATGTGTGTATATATATATATATAATAATATATATATATATATATATATATAAATTAACGATTGTTAGGTTAAGTCGTAATATTTTTGTTAGTTTTTACGTTTTATTTGATGGGTTCATTTAAAAAATGTCGGATCACTTAACATATTGCTTCCCAGGAACCTCTCTTTAACATATTTTTTCCCAGTGTATATCACTTTAACATATTGCTTCCCAGTGTTAATCACTTTCACATATTGCTTCCCAAAAATCGACATTACACAGCCAATTACAGTTACGTTACAATAGTTTATAATATTTAAAGATTAGCTAGTCGAGAAAATGTAAATTTATGGACAACTTAACTTATTATGCTTTGCCATTTTTTGTGAATGTAAAATATTTGGATCACCTGAAGATCAAGGCCCCCAGCCTTCTTTAGTTAGCCTTATAAGGCTAACTAACGAAAATATCACGACCTAACCTAACCATTCGTTAGGTCAACTGTATGCCCTTGACGATTGGTTAGGTTAGGTCGTGATATTTTCTTTAGTTAGCCTAGATTACCAACCTCTTTCTAACCAACCAACCTTTCTCTTTTTAACATATTGCTTCCCAGTGTTAATCACTTTAACATAGGTTTCCCAGGAGGGATCACTTTAACATATTGCTTCCCGAATGCTTTGGGAAGCAATATGTTAAAGTAATCCAAATGTCTCCTAAAGATCCTAGTGTAGTTTACGTTCCACAACTTTAACCTAGTGTAGTTTGCGTCCCCTTTTGCGTCAAGGGACGTAAATTACACTTGCTCCGTTTTTATTAAATATATTCGTTTTTGTACAGTGTTGAATTAATAATAATAATAATAATAATAATAATAATATAAAACGCCGTGCATATTTTAATCAAGAAAAATTATGATGAAAAAGGGATTTTTAAAGTACAGTTGCCCGCATATGTAATGTTCCTCGTCTCACAGACGATTCTCTACGCGTGGCAACGCCGCATTGCTAGTCAAGGTACCCCAACTGGGGGAAGGTGGGGTGGAGGTAGGGTTGCAGATTTTTCAAATGCCCATGCAGGAAAAAAAAAATTCTGAGGTATTTTTAAGACTATATTGTAGTATACATCGCTTACTAATTATATTATGACATATGTCAATATTTTTCTGAACTTTTAATCTTCTTAAAAATTTTAGCTCCATCTCTGACTTCAAGTACAACTGAAATTCCTTGCAAGTCATGATTGTAAATAATTAATTCAAAAAAATATTGTAAATCTTATAAATAAAGTCAAGTGTGTGTGTGTGTTCCTCTTTCACGCAAATGCAGCAATTTGCACCTGAACGATTTCCTTTAAAAAGTAGACATACTTACAGATTTTATTTGAATTACACAATCTAAAGTTGTATGGTCAAGCACTCGCAGGATTCACACTAATTCAAAGCTTACAATATAACTACAGCCGAAAAACTGCCAACTCATGGCCAAACACAACATTTTATAAGCGTTATGTAATTTCTAGGATGTTCTAGATCAGGGGTTCTTAACCTTTTTAGGCTGCAATCAAATTCTGGTCTCGGGGCTAGCTCGGTGACCAATGCCTTCAAACAGTTCACTCGTAATAGATAATAAAATAAAATAATAATGGTAAAATGATTAGGGATAACAAATAAAGGATAAATGACAATTTAATGACCCAAGTTCGGGTCGCGACCCAGAGGTTAAGAACCCCTAATCTAGAACATTCAACATT